>JAJSZK010000303.1:0-11821 GCA_022985045.1 Macadamia tetraphylla | reverse complement strand
GCTTAGCATAAGGTCGAGCACCCCGACCAAAGGGCTTCCCCTTGGTTGGGAAATGGGAACTCAAGAGAAGGTCGAGTATAGATGACCCAAGGGCCTTACTCTATTTGGGGCTCAAAACCCCCCGGCAAGCCAAACCAAAGGACCTAACCTCGGACGGGTTTAGGCCCCCCCAAAACACGCCGACCAAAGTGCTTACCTTTAGTGGGGAGTTCAAGCTGCCGAGCACAAATGACCGGGCCACCCTGTTGAGAGCTCCCCCCAAAAACAAGACCGGGGGGGGGGGAAAAGGGCCTACCTTAGGTTGGGAGCTCAACCATGGGAGTACACCGATGGGGGCGATTCTCTGTTGGGCCCCCGGCCCCAAAGCCGAGCACCCCGACCGGGGCTCCCGGGTTTGGAGCTTAAACCAGTCGAGGATACGTGAAAAAAGGGGGCCTTCCGCTGCGGTTAAGCCAAAGCCGAGCAAACTGATTGAAGGCCTACCTCGATTGGGGGCTCAGCCAAAGCCGAAACCCCCAATGAAGGACTTACTCTCGATTGGGAGCTTAGGTCATAATCTAGTGCACTTGATCAAGGGCCTACTGGGTTTGGGAGCTTAGCTTAAGGTTGAGCACACTTGATCGAAGGGCATACCGGGGGCCCCGCCAAGGCCAAACACACCACACGGGCCTCCCCGGGGGTTTGGGGAAGCCGTCGCCGACCGAGACACCGAACTAAGGGCATATTTTGGGGTTGGGGGAGCCGGCCAAGGCCGAGCACACTTGATCAAAGGGTTTTTATTGGTTGAGGGCTGGGGATAAAGCTAACCCCTTGACCTTAGGGCCTCCCTGTTGAGAGCCGCCAAAGCCGAGCACATCAACAAAGGTCCTACCCAGTTGGCCCCCTCAGCCCAAGTAGACACACCGACAAAAGGGCCCTTTTCCTTGGTTAAGGTCGGGCAAAGCCGAGTAGACCGAAAAGCCTTGTAGCCCCAATGACATGCCAACCTTGGGTTTGTTGGGGGTTAGACCCAAAGGGGCCCCCCCCGACGGAAGGTATTCCCTTCGGGAGCCGAGGCCAAGGCCGAGATCCCGGGGGGGGGTCAAACCTTGGTCGAGCACACCTAACCAAAGAGCCTAACCTGGGGTTTGGGAGTTTAAGCAAGGCCAAGCATAGCGACAAGGGCCTTGCCTCATTGGGGATGAGGCTAAAGTCAACACCTTGATTGAAGGTTTTAGCTCTTGGGGCTTAGGCCGGGGCCGAGCACACTTGACCAAAGTGCCAACCCCAATTGGGAGTTTGCTAAGGCCGAGCGCATTTCCCCCAAAAAGGGCCTCCCCTCGCTAGGAGCTCGGCCAAGGCGGCAAACCTATCCAAGGGCCTACTCTCGTTTGGGGTTAGGACAAAGCCGAGCTCACATGATGGGGTTTCTACCCTTTAAGGGCTCGTTAAGGCCAAACACAAGCCCGAGGGCCTCCCCGATTGGGGGCTCAGCGGCCGAAAACCCCCCGACCGAGGGGCCTACACTGGTGGGTGCTCGTGCCGGGCCCCCCGACAAAGGGCCCCCCCTTAGTTGGGAGCTCAAGCTAAAGCCGAGCATAGATAACCAAAGGTCTCCCCCTTTTGTTGGAGGCTCCCCCCAAAAGCCGAGCACCCCGACCAAGTCCCCCCCCTTTTCGCTGGGATTTCCCCCCCCAAGGAAAACCCCGCCCGGGGCCCTTTTCCTCGATTGGGAGCTCACCCAAACCCCCAAAAACCCTCGCTTGCTCGAGAACCTTCTCCCATAAAATAGTCAAATCCCCCCGAGCATAGTTTACTTTGGAGATTCAAATTTTTTTTTCCCCCAAAAAAAAAGGTGGGAAGGGGGGGAAAATTTTAAAAAATATATATATAAAAAAACTATAAAAGAGTTTGTGATCACCCACCTGTTCACTCCCCAATTTTAACAATAGGCTTCTAATCTTAAAAAGAGTACCAAAAAAAAAAAGGGGGGGCCGGGGGGGAAACAAAGTGAAAGACAACATTCACTTTTGTTTGATTACTAGCACTTAGCTTGAGCGAAAGTTTAGTTTTATTCACTAGTTTGATTTAAGAACCAAGTTCTTACTATCATAAAATTTATTAAAAATTTTTTTTAAAATTTTGCAAGAACTTGACTTGGGTAAGGACAAGGTAAAAGATTTATGTAATAGATTTTTTTCCCCAGAAACGAAATTATCTTGTTTATACCTATTCTCCAAATATGGGGAACATGAACTTGGTTTTAGATGAGTTTTTCTTATATCAAAGATTCTAGAACTACATAAGTTTTCCTTTGTCTTCTATTTTGTTTAAAAATCATTCATGTTAATGAATTTAGAAATCAATATTTATTTGTAGGAGAAAGAGAAAAGGAAAACCCCGCAAAATACTAGCACCAAGGTATCCTAGCAACCCTTCTGTGTTATATGTGCCCTTTTCAACCGACACTTTGTTTTGTGGTTTCCCCTTTTGGGAGGAACCTCTAGATGTGGGAAGGCCGGAACGTTTCATGCTTAATCTTGACAATAGTATTTTATCTAAAAGGAGCACCGTAAGGGGGGGGGGCTAATAAAGATACAAAGTCAATGACAATATTCCCCTTTTTATTACTACCAATCATCTTGTAACATAAGTCTGGTTAAATTCACGTTTTTTTTACGAGAACCAATTTTTTTTTCGAAAATTTATTGATATATTTTTTTAATTGTGGGAACTTGACTTGGATAACGATAAGGTAAGATTTATGTAGTAGATTTTTTCCTAGAAACGATGTTATCTTGTTTATACATATTCTCCAAATTTGTAGTTTTTATTATTCCACAACCCCTTCCAAAAAAAAAAAAATATATATATATATATAAATTATGTAATAGTCGGGATTTCTTCGTTGCCACTAAAACTGTGTTGCATGAACTTGGTTGAAGTTGAGCCTTGCTTACATCAAAGGTTGTAGAACCGGATAAGTTTTGCCTATGTTTTCTATTTTTTTTAATATCATTCATGTTGATGAATTTAGAAATCAATATTTATTTGGGGGAAAGAGAAAAGGAAAATTTTTTAAAAACTAGCGCCAAGGTATCTTAGAAATTTCCCGGGGGTATTTTTTTTGGGCCCTTTTTAACCATCTATCTCCTCGCCCTTTTTCACTTACACCTTGGTGGGGGTTAGGGACTTCGCACTAATTAATCTTGACAAGAGTATGTCTTATCAAAAAAAGGGGTAAAAGAGAAGGGGAGAATGAGGATATAAAGTGAAGGACAATATTCACTTTTGTTTGATTACTACCACTCAGTAATGCATGTTTAGTTAAATTCACTATATTGTTTTACAAGAACTAATTATTTGTTTTCAAAATTTATTGATAGTTTTTCCCAAATTTGGGGGGAAAAATTGATTTGGGGATCGCAGGTAGGATTTACGTAAAAGTTTTTCTCCTAGAAACGGTTATCTTATTTATTCTAGTTCTCAAATATGTAGTTTTGTAATTATTCCACCCCCATTATATATATATATATATATATATATATATAGTTTGGTTTTGTTTGTTTGCACAAAAGCACTCCTACATAAACGGATGTAGATGAGCCTTGCTTACAACAAAGATTGTATAATTGTAAAAAGTTATGCATATGTCATCTATTTGTTTCTAGTATCTTTCCCCAAAAAGGATGCCTTCAAAAATAAATCATTCTTTGCGGTGAAAGCACTATCAGATGAACTTGGAGTCAACAAAGGTTTTCCCTCTTTGAGTTAAAGCCAAGGCCAAGTATGCCTCATGGATGATATTCCCCTCATTTGGGAGCTCGGCAAAGGCAGCATAGATGACCAAGGGGCCCCTTCCTTTTTGGGCTTAGGCTAAAGCCAAACAACCCAAACCCCCAAAGGGCCTAACTGGGATGGGGGTTTTGGCCTAGGGAAAAGCACCCAACCAAAGTTCCTACCTCGCTTGGAGTTCATGCCCAAGAGCAAAATTGACTGGGCCTACCCGTTTGGGGGCGCCAAATTCTAAAAACTGATCAAGGGCCTCCCTTTTATGGGATCAAGCTAAAAACATACCAAAAAAAAGGGGGCTACCTCGGTTGGGAGCTAAATAATGAGTACACCATTAAAGGGGGGTACTCTAGGTTGGGAGATCGCAAGGCAAAGCACACCGACCAAGGGTCTACCCTTTGGGAGCTCAAACCAAATTCCAAAGATACGATCAAGGGCCTTACCTTTTTTGGGGGGGTCAACCTAAGGCTGCAAACTTGACTGAAGGACCTAGCCTTTGTTGGGAGCTTAGGCCATGACCAAGCCCCCTTTTATGGGGGCCCCCTATTGGGAGCCGGGGCCCAAAAACCCAAAATACCGAGGGGGGGCCCATACTCGGGGGGTTAGGATAAGGTCACACCCCCGACCAAAGGGCTTCCCCCTTTGGGTTAAATGGGAACTCAAGAGAAGGTTGGGTATAGATGCCCCCAAAGGGGCCCTTTCCTCTATTTGGGGCTCAAGCTAAAGCCGAAAACCAAACCAAAGGACCTAACCCGACGGGCTTAGGCCTAGGCCAAGCACCCGACCAAAGTGTTTTCCTTTTGGGAGTTCAAGCTGCCGAGCACAAATGACCGAAGGGCCTCCCCCTTTTTAGAGCTCAGCAAAACCACAGACCAAGGTAGGCCTAGAGAAGGGCCTACCTTAGGTTGGGAGCTCAACCCCCCAGTACACCTGATCAAGGGCGATTCTTTGTTAGGAGCTCACCCAAAAACCGAGCACACTGACAAGGGTCTACCCCGGTTTGGAGTTTTAAAACCGAGTCGAGGATACGGGTGAAGGGCCTTTTGGGGTTAAGCCAAAGCAAAAACCTGATTGAAGGGCCTCCCCCCAATTTTGGGGGGTCAGCCAAAGCCGAGAACACCTAATGAAGGACTTACTCTCGATTGGGAGCTTAGGTCATAATCTAGTGCACTTGTTAAAGGGGGCCCACTCGCTTGGGAGCTTAGTTTAAAGGGGGCCCCCTTGATCGAAGGGCAAGGGGGGGAAAAGGAAAAAACCCCCACAACCAAAGGGGGGCCAAAAAAATGCGGGGTGGGGGGCTCGGGCCAAGGCCGAGCACACTTGATCAAAGGGTTTTTATTGGTTGGGGGGTTGGGGCAAACACACTTGACCTTAGGGCCCCCCTGTGAGAGCTCAAGCCAAAACCGAGCACACGACTAAAGGTCCTATCGCAAAGCCGCCCAAGTAGAGCCCCCCACCAAAAGGGCCCTTTCCCCTTTGGGTTTAAAGGGAAAAAGGGGCAAAGCCGGTAGACCGCAAACCCTTTTAGACCAATGACATGCAAACCGGGGGGTTTGGGGTTTTGACCCAAGGCCAAACCCCTGACGGAAGGTTTTCCCCCTTTGGGAGCCGAAAAAAAGGCGAGATCTCGGGGGGCTCAAACCAGGGGAGCACACCTAACCAAAGAGCCAAACCCTCGGGGGGTTTAAAAAGGCCAAGTGGACAAGGGCCTTGCCTCGATTGGGGATGAGGCTAAAGCAACACCTTGATTGAAGGTTTTAGCTTTGGGGGCTTAGGGGGGGGCCGGCACACTTGACCAAAGTGCCAACTCTCAATTGGGTGTTTCCCCCAAAGGGCCCGGGGCCGCATTTCCCCCAAAAAGGGGCCTACCCCGGGGGGAGCTGGGCCCCAAAGGGCCGGAAACCCCATCCGGGCCTAGGGGGGGTTAGGACAAAGCCAAACCCACATGATAAGGGCCCCCCCCTTTTAAGGGGGGGGTTAAGGCCAAAACACAAGACCGAGGGGCCTACCTCGATTGGGGCTCGGCCATTAAAAACCCCCACGAGGGGCCTACACTGGTTGGGTGCTCAGCCAAGGGGGCACCCCCGACGAAAGGGCTTACCCTTAGTTGGGAGCTCAAGCAAAGCCGAGCATAGATGACCAAAGGTCTATGCCTCTTTTGGAGGCCCCCAAAAACCGAGCACCCCCGCCCCAAATGCCTACTCTGCTTGGGAGTTCAGCCCAAGCCAGCAAACCCGAAAAGGGGGCCTTTTCCTCGATTGGGAGCTCACCCCAAACCCAGCACTGCTTGCTCAGAAACCTTCTCCCATAAAATAGTCAAATGTCCCCGAGCTTAGTTTACTTTGGAGATTCAAATATTTTTTTCCCAAAAAAAGGTGGGAATGAGGGAAATTTTAAAAAAATATATATATATAAAACTATAAAGAGTTTGTGATCCCCCCTTCGTGTTCATTGCCTAATTTTAACAATAGGGCTTCAAATTTTTAAAAAAAGAGTACCAAAGAAAAAAGGGGGACCAGGGGATACAAAGTGAAAGACAACATTCACTTTTGTTTGATTACTAGCACTTAGCTTGTAGCGTAAGCTTAGTTTTATTCACTATTTTTTTTTTCCCCAAGAACCAAGTTCTTACTATCATAAAATTTTTTAAAAAATTTTTTTTTCTAATTATGCAAGAACTTGACTTGGGTAAGGACAAGGTAAGATTTATGTAATAGATTTATTTCCTAGAAACAAAATTATCTTGTTTATACCTATTCTCCAAATATGAAAAGGAACATGTTTTTGGGGTTTTTAGATGAGCGTTGCTTATATCAAAGATTCTAGAACTATAGATAAGTTTTTCCTTTGTCTTCTATTTTGTTTCAATATCATTCATGTTAATGAATTTAGAAATCAATATTTATTTGGGGGAAAAGAAAAAAGGAGAACCGTCAAAATACTAGCACCAAGGTATCCTAGCAATTCCGCTTTTTGGTTATATGCGAAATTTTTTTAAAACCGACACTTTGTTTTGGGTCTTACTCTTGGAGGGAACCAAAAATTTGGGGGAAAGGGCCCCGGGGGGAACCCCGCTAAATGTTAATCTTGACAATAGTACTTTTATCTAAAAGGAGCACCAAGGGGGGGGGACTAATAAAGATACAAAGTCAATGACAATATTCACCTTTTATTACTACCAATCATCTTGTAACATAAGTCCGTTAAATTCATTTTATTTTTTTAGAACCAATTTTTTGTTTCAAAATTTATTGATATTTTTTTTAATTGTGCGGGGAAATTGACTTGGATAACGAAAGGGGAAGATTTATGTAGTAGATTTCTTTCCTAGAAACGATGTTATCTTGTTTATACATATTCTCCAAATTTGTAGTTTTTATTATTCCACAACCCCTTCCAAAAAAAAAAAAAATATATATATATAAATTATTGTACGGGATTTCTTTTTTTCCACTAAAATGGGGGTTTTCATGAACTTGGTTGAAGATGAGCCTTGCTTACATCAAAGGTTGTAGAATTGCGATGTTTTGCTTTTGTTTTCTATTTTTTTTAATATCATTCATGTTGATGAATTTAGAAATTAATATTTATTTGTAGGAGAAAGAGAAAAAGGGGAATTTTTAAAATATACGCCAAGGTATCTTAGTAATTCCGGCTATTTTTTTTTTCACATTTTGAATCGATCTATCTCTCCCTTCTTTATCACTTACACCTTGGTGTGGGAAGGCGGGGACTTCGACTAATTAATTTTTTGACAGAGTATGTCTTATCTAAAAGGAGTAGAAAGAAAGGGGGAGTAATGAGGATATAAAGTGAAGGACAATATTCACTTTTGTTTGATTACTACCACCCACGAATGCATGTTTAGTTAAATTCACTATATTGTTTTACAAGAACTAATTATTTGTTTTTAAAATTTATTGATTTTTTTTTACCAATTGTGGGAACTTGACTTGGGTACCCATTTGGTAGGATTTACGAAAAAGATTTCTCTCCTAGAAACGGGTTATCTTATTTATTCTAGTTCTCTAAATATGTAGTTTTGTAATTATTCCACCCCTTTTATATATATATATATATAAAAGTTTGGTTTGTTTGTTGACAAAAAGCACTCCTACATAAAGGGGGATGTAGATGACCCTTTGCTTACAACAAAGATTGTATAATTGCGATAAGTTTATATGTCATCTATTTTTTTCCCCAGTATCATTAAAGTGATGCCTTCAAAATAAATCATTCTTGGTGAAACCCCCACTGATGAACTTGAGCTCAGACCGAAATTTTTTCCCCCCGGGGTTAGGAGTTAAAGCCAAGGCCAAGTATGCCTCATGGATGATACCCCCCTCATTTGGGAGCTGGGCAAAGGCAATAGATGAAAAAAGGGGGCCTTGCCTCTTTAGGGCTTAGGCTAAAGCCAAACAAGCCAAATCAAGGAAAAAACCCCTTGAGGGGGCTTAGGCCTAGGCAGCTAACCAAAGTTCCTACCTCGTTGGGGAGTTCATGCCTGGGCAAAAAATTGACTAAGGGCCCCCTCGCTTGGGTCGCCAAATTTAGAACACCGGATCAAGGGCCTACCTTCGGTATGGGATCAAGGGGGGCCCAAAAACATACCAAACCAAGGGACTCCCGGTTGGGAGCTCACCACGACCAGTACACCGATTGAAGGTACTCTAGGTTAGGAGATCGAAAGGCAAAGCACACCCGAAAGGGCTCCCCGGGGGGTTGGGAGAAAAAACCCCAAAATTTCCAAAAGATAGATCGGGCCCCCCTTTTTTGGGGGCTCAAGCTAAGGTCACAAACTTGATCAAGGACCTACCCCCTGTTGGGAGCTTAGGCCATGACAAAAAAAGCTTGATCAAGGGCCTACTCTCTATTGGGAACTCCCCCCAAAAAGCCGAATATCCCCGACCGGGGGGCCTATACTTTGGGGGCTTAGGATAAGGTCGAGCCCCCCGACCAAAGGGCTTCCCCTTGGTTGGGAAATGGGAACTCAAGAGAAGGTCGGGTATAGATGACCCAAGGGCCTTCCCTCTATTTGGGGCCGCCAAACCCCGGCAAGCCAAGCCAAAGGCCCCAACCTCGGAGGGGGCTTAGGCCTGGGCCAACCCCCGGACCAAAGTGCCCCCCTTTTCTGGGGAGTTCAAGTTTGCCGAGCCAACGAAAAAGGGGCCACCTCTTGAGAGCTCTAGCAAAACCCACCCCCAAGGGGGGGCCCAGAAAAGGGGGCCCCCCCTTTGGGTTGGGGGCTCCCCTGGGAGCACACCGAGGGGGGTATTCTCCGTTAGGACCCGGGCCAAAGCCGAGCACACTGACAAGGGTCTCCCCCCCTTTTTGGGGCTTAAACCAGAGTCGAGGATACGTGATAGAAGGGCCCCCCGGGTTTGGGGCTTAAGCCAAAGCTGAGCAACCTGAAAAAAGGGGGCCCCCCGATTGGGGGCTTGCCAAAGCCGAGAACACCTAATGAAAAGGACTTACTCGATTGGGAGCTTAGGTCATAATCAGTGCACTTGATAAAGGGGGCCTCCCCCGGGCTGGGAGCTTAGCTTAAGGTTGAGCACATTGATGGGGGGCATACCTGGGGGGGGGGCCCCCGCCAAGGCCAAACACACCACCCGGGGCCTACCCTAGGTTGGAAGCTCAAGCCGGGCCAGACCAGTACACCAACAAGGGGGCATATGTCGTTGGGAGCCTGTGCCAAGGCCGAGAAATTGATCAAAGGGCTTTTTTTTGGGGTTGGGGGCCGGATAAAGCTAACCCCTTGACCTGGGCCTACCCGGTTGAGAGCCTGCCAAAGCCGAGCACATCGATCAAAGGTCCTATCGCATGGAAGTCCCCCAAAAGAGACACACCGACCAAAGGCCTTCCTTGGTTAAGGTCACAAAAGCCGAGTAGACCGCAGCCTTGTCCCCCCATGACATGCCAACCTTGGGGTTTGGTTGGGAGTTAGAGCCAAGGCGCACCCCTGCCCGGGGTTTTCCCCCTTTGGGGGCCGGGGCCCAAAGGGCCCGAGATCCTGGGGGGGGCTCAAACCATGGTCGAGCACACCTAACCAAAGAGCCTAACCTCGGTTGGGAGTTTAAGCAAGGCCAAGCACCCCCGACAAGGGCCTTGCCTCGATTGGGGATGAGGCTAAACCCAACACCTTGAAAAAAGGGGTTTTTATTTGGGGGGCGGGGGCCCCTAGGCCGAGCCCCTAACCAAAGTGCCAACCCCTCAATTGGGAGTTTAAGCTAACCCCAGCCACTTAGCCAAAGGGCCTCCCCCCGCTAGGACCCAAAAGGGGCCAAGGGGGGGAAACCTACCCCGGGGGCCACTCGTTTGGGGTTAGGAAAAAACCGAGCTCACATGATCGGGGTCACCCCCTTTTAAAAGGGGCCCGTTAAGGCCAAACACAAAGAGCGGGGGGCCCCCCCATTGGGGGGGCTAGGCCGAGAAGCCCGACCGAGGGGCCTACACTTTTGTTTTGGCCCCAAAGGGGGGGGCCCCACTGACAAAGGGGGTTACCCTTAGTTGGGAGCTCTGCTAAAGCCGAGCATAGATGACCAAAGGTCTATGCCTCGTTTGGAGGCTCAAGCCAAAAGCACACCCGGGATCAAGTGCCTCCCTTTTGCTTGGGAGTTGGGCCCAAGCCGAGAAAACCCGCCCCGGGGGCCTTCCCCGATTGGGAGCTCAGCCAATGCAACCCCCCTTGCCGAGAACCTTCTCCCATAAAATAGTCAAATCCCCCCGGATAGTTTACTTTGGAGATTCAAATATGTTTTTCCCAAAAAAAAGGTGGGAATGATGGAATTTAAAAATATATATAAAAAAAAACTAAAAAAGAGTTTGTGATCCCCCTTTTTTGGGTTAAATGCCTAATTTTAACAATAGGGCTTCAAATTTTTAAAAGAGTACCAAAAAAAAAGGGGGGGGGCCCAAGGGGATACAAAGTGAAAGACAACATTCACTTTTGTTTGATTACTAGCACTTAGCTTGTAGCGAAGCTTAGTTTTATTCACTAGTTTGATTTAAAAAACCCCAAAGTTCTTGCATCAAAAAATTTATTAATAATTTTTTCTAATTATGCAAGAACTTGACTTGGGAAAGGACAAGGTAAGATTTATGTAATAGTTTTTTTTCCCCAAACGAAATTATCTTGTTTATACCTATTCTCCAAATATGCGGCAACATGAACTTGGTTTTAGATGAGCGTTGTTATATCAAAGATTCTAGAACTAGATAAGTTTTTCCTTTGTCTTCTATTTTGTTTATGAATATCATTCATGTTAATGAATTTAGAAATCAAAATTTTTTTGTAGGAGAAAGAAAAAAAGGGGAATTTCCCAAAAAACTAGCACCAAGGTATCCTAGCAATTCCAGCTTGGTGTTATATGATGCACTTTTTTAAAACCCGACACTTTGTTTTGTGGTCTTCCCCTTTTTGGGGGAAAAACCTGGGGTGTGGGAAGGCCGGGAACTCCTCACTGCTTAATCTTGAAAATAGTACTTCTTATCTAAAAGGAGCACCGAAAAAGGGGGGCTAATAAAGATAGAAAGGCAATGACAATATTCCCCCTTTTTTTACTACCAATCATCTTGTAACATAAGTCCGTTAAATTCATTGTATTATTTTACGAGAACCAATTTTTTTTTTTTAAAATTTATTGATATTTTTTTTTTTTTAATTGGGGGAAATTGACTTGGACAACGACAAGGTAAGATTTTTGTAATAGATTTCTTTCCTAGAAACGATGTTATCTTCTTTATACATGTTCTCCAAATATGTAGTTTTTTTTTATTCCACAACCCCTTCCAAAAAATACATATATATATATATTATGCATAATCGATTTTTTTTTTTTGAACTGCAGCAAAGAACTTGGTTGAAGATGAGCCTTGCTTACGCCAAAGGTTGTAGAACCCCGATAATTTTACGTTGTTTTCTTTTTTTTTCCCATTATTATCCATGTTGATGAATTTAGAAATCAATCTTTATTTGCAAGAGAGAGAGAAAAGGAGAACTTGTTAAAATACTAGCACCAAGGTATCCTAGTAATTCCAATAGCTATTT
>JAJSZK010000302.1:0-13682 GCA_022985045.1 Macadamia tetraphylla | reverse complement strand
TTTTTTCAAACTAAAGATGATTTGGTTGAGAAAATCAAAATGATTCTTTAAGCGGGCAAACTTGGGTCCTTATGTTCATCCTATCCCATTTCCTAATCGTTTGGTACACACAAAAAACCCCTTCCGGATAAAATTTTAGAAGTCTTAAAAAGGTAGAAGTGAACATCCCTTTTTTGGATGCCATACCCCAATCCCCCCCAAAAAATTTGAAAGATTTGTGTACTCACAACGTATCACTAGTGTGCCCAAAAAGGCGTTCTTGGCGGTAACATTAGTTCTATAATTCCCCTTTATAAACCAAGTATAAGGATCAGAGCCCTACCATATCTTTTTAAAGGCAACACCTATATTGAGATGCCTTACTTGACCTTGGAACAGGGTGAATCTTTTACCTTACCATGTGTACAAGCAACTAGGATGGAAAATTTGAAACCCAAATTGGAACTAACTATTGGTTGGGATAGGCTTAAGATTCCTAAAGGGATGATTGAGGCTATCTTACTAAAGGGGGGGAATTTTTTTTCCTGTTGATTTCTTTGTTTAGATACCAAGCCCTTCTCAACCAAGGATGAGATCCCAATTTTTGGGAAGACCATTCTTCTCCCTTGCATTAATCAATTTGAATGGTTTCCTAACATTATCTTTTGGTAACCAAACTATTGAGTTTAACATGTTTAGGATTGGCAAGCAACCACATATGGAAAAAAATCAATATACTTGAGGATTTTCGGATTTTCATGATTTAGTTCCCAAACCCGATATTGATTTTGATTCAATTCCAAGAGTGTATGGATGGTTGGATGATGACAAAAAATTTTTTTTGAAGTCTTGAGTCTTCACCCCTTTTAAACCCTTAGGACTCCTTTATCAATTCGCACTAACATATTTCTTAATTTGGAACTCACCGTCTCTTCCAAAACATCCTTATTTTAAAGGCAAAACCACTTGTGAAGAAATAGGAACCAATGACTAAAGCGGGGGGTGCTTTTGACCAAACATGTTACCAAGCAATAATGACATTTGCACATTTTTCCTTTTTTTTTTTTGAATAATAAACTCTATTCTACTCCACTACTTTTGGCTTGAATGACATGGTGGAGCAAACACGACACCAAGTTACTATGTAGCCGCTTTTGCATATGCTCAAAAGGTAGTGATGCTAAAGTTACGTTTCCTCCCAAGGAATTTCGATCAAGAACCCCCTTCCCGGGGGAAAGCCTGTCTAGTTCAAGGAATCAACTCTTATTCTTCTTTATACCACATTTCACATTTCATTTAAAATTGTGCATTTATCAAATTTAAAAACTCAACCCTCAAAAATACAAGGAACCCCAGACTTACATATTATCCCTAAAACGGGTTTTTTTTCGAAAGTTTCAAGAACCCTTTTTTTTTCTTTTTTCATTTTTTTAAATTTTAAAAAGGGACCTTAGTCAAAATTTTTTTTAAAACAAACCAAAAAAATTTAAAAAAACCCAAAAGGGTTCTCCTTAGCAAGCTCAAAAATAAAAAAAAAAAACAAACAAAAAAGTAAAAAAAAACAAAAACTGATTTTCCCCCCCACACTTAAGTCTTCAATGTCCTAATGCTGGAAAAATTAAAAACAAAACAATGCAAGGGGGATCGATTAAAAATTAGAATGTAAAAAGGTTATAGACCATACCTTTATACAGTATTAGGAAACTCGAAACGATTTCAACTACCATTAACCAAATTACCCTTGTTCCGGATTCAAAATTCCACACCCCATGGGGATATACATTATGGACAATAAAGGGCCACCCCAGGGATCTAAGCTTCCCAAAAAAAGATGAAATCAAGAGTTGTATAATAAGACCTTATCACCAATTTAAAAATTTACGAATGTATTTATCATGGAAAGCTTTGGTTTTTTCCTTGTAAATTCTAGAACTTTCATAGGCTTCATTCTAAGTTCCTCCAACTCGGATAGTTGGAGCCTACGATAAATTTCCCCATCAAACAAATCAAAGTTAAACTTCTTAATGGCGCAAAAGACCTTATGCCCCAGCTCAACTAGTAAGTGACAAGCTTTTCCCCTACACCAAGCGGTGGGGGCGGGCCAAAGGGCAGTCTTGAATGCTCCCATGGGCCCACAAGGCATCAATGAGCCTAAGGGACCAATCCATACGGTTGGGATTAACAGTTTTCCAAGATTTGTTTGATCGCCCTTTAGACACCTCCATTTGACCACTAGTTTGGGGGGGATAAGGGGTAGAAAACTTATGGGTGATCCCATTTTTCATTAGGGCCTCAAAAGGCCGAAAAAAATAAACCCTATCACTAATTATTGCCTGGTGCACCAAAACGGGAAAAATGTTCTCTTTGAGAAAATGGACCACCACTTTGTGGTCATTAGATTTACAAGGTATGGCCTCTATCCATTTAGAAACATAATCAACGGCCAAAGTATGTACAAATTCCCAAAGGAATTAGGAATGGTCCCATAAAATCGATGCCCCATACATCAAAGATCTCAACTACCAAAATAGGGTTGAGGGGCATCATTTTCCCTTTTATTAATTAAAAATCGAGGGGCAAGCCTTGAAAAAATCAAAAGCATCTCTAAAAAAGTGGCGAATAAAACCGCATTGGAGAACCTTTGCGGTCTTCTTAAGTCCAAAGTGTCCACCACATGCATGATCATGACAAAAGAGAGAATGGAATATTGCTCATGATCAGAACACATCGTCGGATAACCCGATGGGACATATCTTAAACAAATAAGGATCATCCGGGAAAAATGCTTAACTTGGGAATAAAACCTATACTTATCTTGGGTGGACCGTGACCCGAGTCACACCTAAAACTAAGAAGTTGACAATGTCAGCAAACCATGGTTCACTGGACATTGCAAATAATTGTTCATCTGAAAGTTCTCGTTGATTGGAGAATAAACAGTTAAGGAATCGGAAGCGGATAAATGGTCGCAACTAGGTTTTCAACTCCTTTCTTACCCCTAATTTCTAAATCAAACTCTTACAAAAGTAAAACCCCCCTAATGAGACGGCTTTGGCATCCTTCTTCGAACTAGGTATCCCAGGCGAATGATCGAAAACACCACCATATGTAAACCCCCTTAAGTAAGATGAAAATTTTCTAATGCAAACACAACAGCAAAAAATTCTTTTTTAGTGGTTGTATAATTGAGGTGTGCATCATTTAAGGTCCTACTAGCATAGTAAATGACAGTGGCAACTTATTAACTTTGACCAAAACTGCCCTATGATAAAATCCAATATCACACATCAATTAAAAAGGTTCCCAACAGGGTTGAACAATGGGTTTTGGGTCAACTCCTTCTTAAGTTGCTTGAAGGATTCAAGCACTTTTTTGGAAACCTCAAAAGTCATTTTTGACAAGTAATGGGGGAGAGGTGGGGCAACGAAAGTTTTAATAAACCTTCGAGAAGCCCGATGCCCTAGAAAGGACCGAAATTTTAACAAATTGAGGAGGTGGTAAATTATCAATTAAATCCACTTTGGCCATCTACCTTAATTCCTCCTTGGATATTACATGACCTAAAACAATACCAGTTTTAACCATAAAACATTTCTCCCAATTCAAAACCAAATTCTTAGATATGCACCGTTCAAAACTAGGGAAAGATGATGAAGACATTAATAGGAATTCTCATGAATTGAAAATTCATCCATAAATACTTCTAAGAATTTTTACCATGTCAAAAAAAATGTCATCATGCATTTTGGCTTTAAGGCATTGAAAGCCCAAAGGGCATCCCCTTAAGCAAATGTTCCATATGGGCATGTAAAAGTGGTCTTATGTTGGTCCTCTAAAGCAATTGGGATTTGGTTATAAATATCCATCAAGAAAACAATGACTTTTGGTCAAGTAGGAAGCTCATATTATGATGCATCCGGGGCTAAAGAGAAACCCCCTTTGGGAGTCTCTTTTAGCTTTATCCCTTTTTTTTACTTTTTTTTTATTTCAGCATTTTTTCTTTATTTATTTTTTTTTTTTTAATTACGGGGGTTGTTTATTTTCAGTTATTTATTTATTTACTTTTAATTGCATGGCTTGCATCTTTAAATTCTTAGATGACAATGGTTAGGACGTTATTTTATATGCATATGTTTAGAAGAATTAGAATTAGATCACAACTATTAATGGTTCACTGATTTTAAAAGAGATAAAAAAAAAAGTGGCTGCTTTCCTTGTTACCCATAGCTACCCCGATCCGCGCGTTTACATTTTAAATCTAAAAAAGTTTTTGGCGCCATTGCTAGGGAAGCCCATGTTATTTTTTTTTTTAAATGGGAGTGTTTTGTTTGCTTTGTTTTATTTTTCCTTTCTTTATTGAATTTAGAAGAACAACTTGCAATATTAGTTGTATGGGGGAGGTCGCCATGCCTCACAAATGATAAAGACAGTTTTTGCCCCAAAAACGCCCCGATTTGACCTCAGAACCCCGGATCCCCGGAAGCTCCCAAAAAAAAAAAAAAAATAAAAAAAATAAAAAAATCATAAAAAAAGTTTTGCTATCCATTTTTTGTGCTTGTCTTACTTTAGTTGTGGGTTTTTTTCTTGATAAGTATTAAGGGGTAAATACTAAGAATCGTTAGAAAGAAGAGATCCAACAAGTAGTGACCCAATACATTTGCTCTTTAAAACCCTTCAATATGGGAGCCCAAAAAAGAAAACCCTTCACCTAAATCCCCAAAGATAGGTTCCCCTTTCAGAACACCCAAACCCTTTCCCCCATAGTTCCCACAAGCCTAAGGCAATAATTTTGAACTCAAATCTTAATACATCACTATGTTGCCCCACTTCCAGGGGTTGATGAGGATGCATACCTTTTTTTAAAAGGGAATTTAAAAGGTATGTGTTCTAATTAAGATCCAACTTTCCGATGATTTGTTGGTTTATCACTTTTGCATTGAAAGACCAAGCAAAGGGTGGTTGTATGGGTTACCCACAAATTCCATAACCTCATGGGAACAGTTTCACTTGTCTTCCTTAAGAAGTTTTTCCCAACTCATAAGACCAATAAGCTTAGAAGTGATATCCTTGTTTAAAAAGCCTAGTGAGTCATTTTTCAAACTTATGGAGAGATTAAAGGATCTACTCCAAGAATGCCCTCACCATGGCTTAGACCTATGGCATTTATGTAAAATAATTTATAAGGGTATTGATTACCCAACAACAAATGATAGAGTCTATGCCCCGAGGATTCACATCCTTAGATGAAGGAAAGGCATGGGAATTCTTACTTGACTTATGACAAAACCGTAGTGGGAATCAACCCAAGAGAGTGAAAGAACCATAGGAGGAAAAGAATATTTTGTGGATGGGATAGTACCCAAGGAAGCCCATTTGGATAGCCTAATCAAGAGGATTGAGGCTATTGTTCCTAGAGAGCCATCATCAAAATTTTGGTTAAGTTTTGGGTTTTGGGTGCCAATCCTCGATATGTCATAGAAGAATGCCCCAACCCCTGGGGCACTTCTAATGATAGTGTTAATCCCTTTTATATGAATAATCCATATAGTAACACCTACAACCGTGATGGAGAAATCCCCCAAAATTTTCTCTTGGAATCAAGGCAACCAAGAACCTTTCCCAAATTTCTATAATCAAGGTCAACTGACCCCAAAGGCACCCCTTTTGCACAATAATCTTTTTCCCAAAATACTTTTCCTAGGTCAAATGTAGGCCCTCAAAGAGTTTTCCTAGGGCCCCTTCTATCATCTTATCAAAAACCCCCCGGTTTACCAACATTGAGAGGCAAGAGAATAAGTGATTTGGGAAAAAAATATCCCCCTCCTCATGACAAACCATCAAAATTTACGAGAGAACTTACCCAATTTGTCTCAATTATGGAGAGGGAGAAGAAAACTTCCCACCAAACCCAGAGCCAACCCTAGGCATCATCACCGTTAGTTCACAAGGACCAACTAATGCACCACCAATATAGTACAATGTCGACTCAAAAAGGGGCCCCTCTAACTAATGTAATGTTGTTTATGCCCTTAGGAGTGGTAGAGAGTACCAACAAAGTGTTTCTAAATTTTCCCCCATCTTTTCCTCGTTAACTCTTCTTCAATTGAGGACAAAAGTGTCCCTTTTGTTCCGTGTCGCTGATGAACCTAAAGATTTTTCTAAACTAAAGATGATTTGGTTGAGAAACCAAAATGATTCTTCCGAACATGGAAAATCCCTAACATCCTTATGTTCATCCTATCCCATTTCCTAATCGCTTACAAAAAAAGAAGCCCTGCCCATGGATAAAATTTTAGAAGTCTTCAAAAGGTAGAAGTGAACATCCTCTTTGGATGCCATATCCCATCCCCGCCTATGCAAAGGTATTGAAAGATTTGTGTACTCACAAATGTATCACTAGGGGCCCAAAAAGGCGTTCATGTAATATTAGTTCCATAATTACCTTTTATAACCAAGTATAAGGATCCGGAGCCCTACCATATCTTGTGTCATAGGCAACACCTATATTGAGCATCCCTTTACTTGCCCTTTGGCGCAAGTGTGAATCTTTTACCTCACCATGTGTACAAGCAACTAGGAGGAGAATTGAAAGCCACCGAACTACTCTTCGCCGGGATAGGTCTATTAAGACCTCAAGGGATGGTTGAGGATGTCTTATAAAGGTGGGGAATTTATTTTCTCCGTTGATTTCATTGTGTTATATACCAACCCCTTCTCAACCAAGGATGAGATCCCAATAATTTTAGGAAGACCATTCTTGGCTACCGTAATGCATTAATCAATTGTCGGAAGGGTTTTCCCTAACATTATCTTTTGAACCAAACTATTGAGTTTAACATGTTTAGGATTGGCAAGAAAACCACATATGGAAGAAGAGATCAATATGCTTGAGGTTTTTCCCGATTTTTTGATGATTTAGTTACCAACTTTGATATTGATTTTGATTCAATTCCAAGAGTGTATGGATGATTTGGGATGATGATAGTGAAAATTTTTTTCAAGTCTTGAGTCTTCACACACTGGAAGCCCTTAGGCCCCCTTTCCAATTCCTTTCCCCAACCCTTCCATAGTTGAGCCCCTAAGCTAGATTTAAGGAGTTGCCATCTAATTTGTGGTATGCTTTCCTTAGGCCCCTGCACTCTTCTGTAATAATTTCTTCAAATTTGACTTCTACCCGGGAAGAGGAGTTATTTAAAGTGTTAAGAGACAATAAGGAAGCCCTAGGTTGGACCATGGCTGATATCAAGGGTATAAGCCCTTCTATTGTGCAACATCATATACATCTTATGGAGGATTCCAAACCATCCACAACCCCAAAGAAGAGCAAACCCAAAAGATGATGGAACCCATTAAGAAAGAGATCCTAAAGTGCTTGGATCATGGAATAATTTATCCTATTTCGATGACCAATGGATAAGCCACCACGAGTGCCTAAGAAGTCGGTGTCCCCGTAGTTCCTAATGCCAATAATGAGTTGATCCCACCCGTGTCCAAACAGATGGGTGTGCATTGACTACAGAAACTTAATATGGAACCCCTCGAAGGACCACTTCCCATTGCCATTCATTGATCGATGTTAGAGGGTTAATGGACATGAATACTATTATTTTCTTGATGGATATTCGCTATAACCAAATACCAATTGCTTTAGAGGACCAATATAAGACCACTTTTACATGCCCATATGGAACATTTGTTACAGCGTAAGCCCTTTGGGCTTTGCAATGCCCTTCTACGCTTCAACGATGATGATGAGCCTTTTTCCGACATGGTCGAAAAATTTTAGAAGATTTATGGATGACTTTTCAATTCATGGGAATTTCAATTCAATGTTTTCATCATCTTTCCCTAGTTTTGAAAAGGTGCATATCTAAGAATTTGGTTTTGAATTGGGAGAAATGCCATTTTATGGTTAAATCGTATTTTTTAGGTCATATAATATCTAAGGAGGGAATTAAGGTAGATAGAGCCAAAGTGGATTTAATTGATAATTTACCACCCCCTCAATTTAAGGATGTTCGGTCCTTTCTAGGGTATAGTTTTCCGTAAGGTTTATTAAGAACTTTAGTCTTAGCCCACCTCTCACCTCATTACTTATCAAAGATCGATTTTTGAGTTTTCCAAAGAGTGCCTAGAATCCTTCAAAACTTAAGAAGGAGTTGACCATGCACCCATTGTTCAACCACCGTTTGGGACTAACCTTTGAATTGATGTGTGATGCTTCGATTTTTCATAGGAGCGTTTTAGGTCAAAGGATTAATAAGTTCCCCATTATTTACTATGCTAGTAGGACCTTAAATGATGCACAACTCAATTATAAAACCCCCGAAAAAAAATTTTTTAGTTGTTGTGTTTGCATTAGAAAAGTTTGGGTCTTACTTAGTTGGTTCACATGGGTGGTGCATATTGATCTTTCCCGCCTCGATACCTATTTCAAGAAGGATGCCAAAGCCCGCCCATTAGGTGGGTTTTACTTTTGCAAGAGTTTGATTTAGAAATTAGGAAAGAAAGGAGTTGAAAACCTAGTTGCACCATTTACCCCGGGCCCCAAATTCCTTGACTGCTGATTCTCTAGTCAACGAGAACTTTTCGATAAACAATTATTTGAAATTTTCCCAAAGGAACCCAGGGTTTTTAATTGTCAACTTTTAGTTTCGTGTGACCGGATCACCGGTCCACCCAAGATAAGTATAGGTTTCATTCTCGTTAAGCATTTTTCCCGGGATGATCCTTATTTGTTTAGGATATATCCGATCGATTATCCGACGATGTGTTCCGATCATGAGCAACATTCCATTTTTTTTTGTCATGATCATGCATGTGGTGGACACTTTGGACCTAAGAAGCCCGCCGCAGGTTCTCCAATGCGGATTTTATTGGCCCACTTTTTTAGAGATGTTTTTAATTTTGCAAGGTTGCCCCCCCCCTTTTGGCCGATTTAAAAGGAACATGATGCCCTCAACCTTATTTTGGTAGTTGAGATCTTTGTTTATGGGGCATCGATTTTATGGGACTATTCCCAATTTCCCTTTGGGAATTTGTACATACTTTGGCCGTTGATTATGTTTCTAAATGGATAGGGGCCATACCTTGTAAATCTAATGACCACAAAGTGGTGGTCCACCAAAGAGAACATTTTTTCGTTTTGGTGCACCAGGGCAATAATTAGTGATGGGGGTATATTTTTGTAATCGGCCTTTTGAGGCCCTAATAAAAAGGGTATGGGATCACCCATGTTATCTCCCCCTTATCACCCCCAAACTAGTGGCCAAATGGAGGTGTCTAATAGGTAGATCAAACAAATCTTGGAAAAAATTAACCCCAACGAAGGATTGGCCCTTGGGCTCATTGATGCCTTATGGGCCCATCGATCGCATTCAAGACGACCTTAGCCGCCTCCCACCGCTTGGTGTATGGGAAAGTTTTACTACCGCTTGAGTTGGAGCAAAAGGGCCCTTTTTGGGCCATTAAGAAGCTTAATTTTGATTTGCCCGATGGGGGAATTCATCATAGGCTCCAACTATCTAAGTTGGAGGAACTTGGGAATGAAGCCTATGAAAGTTCTAGAATTTACAAGGAAAAGACCAAAGCATTCCATGATAAACACATTCTCGAAATCTTTTACAATTGGTGATAAGGTCTTATTGTACAACCCCGATTGCATTTTTTTCCCGGTAAGCTTAGATCCCAGGGGATGGCCTTTATTGTCCATAATGTTTTCCCCATGGGGTTGTGGGATTTTGAATCCGAACGGGAAATTTTCCCAGTTAATGGTCGCTTGAAATCGCCTCGATTTTTAATATAGTAGTGAAGAGGTCATGGACTCCATGAACCTCTTTACACCGATGATCAATGGTTTTCCCCTTGCATTGTCTTTGCTTTTAATTCTTTCCATGCATTGAGGACATTGTGATTAAGTGTGGGGAGGGAAATCTTTTTTATTTTTTTCACTTTGTTTTGTTTGTTTTTTTTTGAGCTTGCAAAGGATGAAACCTACTTTGGCTTTTGGCTAATGATCATACCATTCGATTGTTTGATGTATGAAAATAAAAGTTTTAACTAAGGTACCCATTTTGAACGAAAAAAACCCCCGGAGAAGAAAGAAACAAGCGTGTCTTGAGATGGGACTTTCTTTTGAAAAATAAGAGACCCCTTTTTATGGTGATGGACCATATGTAAGTCTGGGTTCCTTGTATTTTTGATTTGGAGTTGAGACCTTTTTTTTAATTTGACATAGGTTGATAAATGCAAATTTTAAATGAAATGTGAAATGGGTATAAATAAGAATAAGAGTTGATTCCTTGAACTAGACAGGCATTGCCCGGAAGTGTGGTGTTTTGGGTCAAATTTCCCTTTGGGAGGAAACTTTGAAGTAACTTTAGCATCACTACCTTTGTGGGCATATGCAAAAAATACATAGTAATTGGTGTCTGTGTTTGCTCCACCATGTCATTCAAGTCACAAGTAGTGGAGTAGAATACAGTTTATTATTCAAAAAGAAAAAAAAAAAAGGAAAAAAATGTGCAAATGTATTATTGCTTGGTAACATGTTTGGTCAAAAACACTCCAATGCCTTAGTCATTGGTTCCCTATTTCTTCACAAGTGGTTTTGCCTTAAGATAAGGATGTTTTGGAAGAGACGAGGTGAGTTCCAAATTAAGAAATATGTTAGTGCTTGGAATTGATAAAGGGTAATAAAAGTTCAAGTGTGGGGGTCCCTTGTAAGAGAAATTATCTTTGCTCTGGAACGGTATGAGCCTTACCTTTAGCCAAAGTTGGGATTTGTTTATTCTGAATTTTGGGTTTATATTCACTAAACCCCCACGAGACACAACTCGCCCATAGGGGTGACCTAGGGTTTAAAGGCTTGTTGCACAACAAATGCAACCGTGATTCCTACGAAAGTGAGTTAGTTTTTTTTTTTTTATTCTTTTTCTTTTTGTTTTGCTCGAGGACTAGCAAAGCTAAGTGGGGGAATTTATGAGCACTTTTTGTGTGAAATCTAGGTAGTAAAACATGCATTTTACATATTTATAATGGAGCTACCTTGGTTTTACTCTTTTTGGTGTTTTATATTTTCAAGGCCTTAAGGACTATCGGGCTATATCTTCAATTTTAACATAAAGAGGTCCTATTTCTTTCCATGGTTATGAAGAGGATGAAATTTGAGCAAGATGGATGTTCAATTAAAAGTATACATTCGCTTGGTCACCAGACAAATGATTATTCTTTTAGAAAAAAAGAATAATGGATCAACAACCGAGATGCGAAACCCGCCCGTTGCAATTGTCTCGAGATACAAGGAATACTCCAAATACCAACAAGGATCGATGGACCACATCTTTAAGTAATTGAAGATTTTTTTTTGTAACAACAACTACCTAGTGTAGTTGGTGAGCTATGGTGTGCAAATTCCTTACTCACCAAGAGTTCTCAAGTTTGAATCTCATGGTTTTTTTTTTTAGAGAATTTGTTGAAGATTTCTACTTTTCATTCACTTAAAGCACTAAGGTCATGGGGGGATTTCACATCAAATTAGAAGCAAAGAAAATCGGGAGAAGAGAAAAAAAAAAGAAAGAAAAAAAGGGGGAGAAATAAAGATTGTCCAAATCTTCTCCTCCACATCACCCCACCAAAAGATTGTCCAAATCACATAAAGCAAGAAGAAAATCGCCTTTGGAGGGAGAAAAGAAAAGAAATAAATTAGAAAAAAGGCAAGAAAATAAGCAAACAAATTAGGGGAAATTTCTAAAAATTTTTTCCTTTTCTCTCCTCCACCTTAGCATTTTTGGTCTCAAAAGATCTCACAACCAATTGTGGGTTTCTCTCTTTGGGAAAGAGAAATTTGTTACCCTACCTCCCCATTCCCTAAAAATACAACTCATGTAAGAGGGGGGAGACAATTCATTCTTCTTCTATTTTTTTTTTAATTGCTCTCTTTCTCTTGCTCTCTTTAGTTTTAGTTCTTCTTTATCTTTTCTTTAATCACTTTTGTAATAGTTTTTTTTATTTCAATTAATGCAAGCCTTTTATTTTTATTCAGCCCTTTTATGTTTATGATTTATGCAATTGAGTTGTAATTTTTTTTTTTTTAAGTTATAGTTCTAGGCTTAGATCTAGGTGACAAGATCATGTGCTGTGGAGCAATTTTTTTTTTTTAAGATTTGTTTTCTCTGGTACTAGAAATTTTAGATTTGTTTTATTCTAGATCTGGTTTTTAGTACTGGTAGTATCTCAAATTGATCAAGTTTTAAGTTCAAGCATTGATTCAAGTAAGTAGGCTCCTTTAGTAGTCTTCCCCCCTCCTTCCCTTTTCCCCACTACCCTTTCTTTCTTAATTTAGGATTTTATTTTCATTTACATTATGGCTATCCTTTCCAAGGTTCATGGCTAGTGTATGTGTTGGTTTTGCCCCCCCCAGCCATAGAACCATCAATTTATTACTTTTATTTTAATTGCCCCCCTTTCCCCTAAAGCCAAGTAGAGTAACCCTTGTAAGAGTGACTTTGTCAAGTAGGGAAGCTCATATTATGATGCATCCTGGACTAACTAGAGAAACCTACTTGTGAGTCTCTCTCTATCTTTATCCCCTTTCTTTTACTTTATTTTTATTTCAGCATTTTTTTTCCTTTATTTATTTTATTTTATTTTTTTAATTGCGTGGGTTGTTTATTTTCAGTTATTTATTTATTTAATTTTAATTATGGTTTGGCCTTTAAATTCTTAGATGACGAATGGTTAGGACGTTATTTTAGATACATATGTTTAGGACAGTAATTAGAATTATATCACAACTATTAATCGGTTCATTTTCGCATTATTAAAAGAGATAAAAAAATAAAGTGGCTGCTCTCCCTATGTTCGACCCGTAGCTACACTGATCAGTACGTTTGCGGTTACATTTTAAATCTCAAACAGTTAATCAATGCACCGGAAGCATTCATGGATTTAATGAATCGAGTATTTCACGATGTCCTCGATGAATGGGTGATTATTTTTATTGATGACATCTTGATCTACTCCAAGACAGAAGAGGAGCACACTCAACACTTAAGAATGGTGTTACAGAGGTTGAGAGAACAACGATTATTTACCAAATACGGCAAGTGTGAATTTTGGCTTGAGCAAGTTGGTTTCCCGGGGGCACGATGTCTAAGGCCGAATCAAGGACCCTGATAAGGTAAAAAAGGAGTAGAGTGAAAACCCCTAAAATGTCACAAATTAGAAGTTTTGGGGTTTGGCGGGATATTACCGACGCTTCATTGAAAATTTTGCTCAATCTCGAGCCAATAACAAAATTTAAACCCAAAAAAGGGTGAAATTCGACGGTAGAGGAATGTGAGAAGAGTTTCTAGGAATTGAAGAAGAGGTTGGTGTCGCCCTGGCCCATCCCAAGGCAAGTGGAATAAACCACACCGATGCTTCCAAAGTTGGTTTGTTGTGTTCTCATGCAACGCGGTAAGGTAATAGCGATGCATCCCGACAACTAAAGGAGTATGAAAGAACACCCCACTCATGACTTGGAACTAGCCACTATTTTTGCCCTTAAGATTTGGTGACATTATTTGTATGGGGAGGGGGTGAGATATAAAAAGAATCATAAGAGGCTTAAGTACTTTTTCCCCCGTAGATTTGAACATGAGGCAGGAATGGCTTGAGCTCAAGAAGGATTATGACTTACATTCAATATCACCCCCGGCAAG
>JAJSZK010000301.1:0-17509 GCA_022985045.1 Macadamia tetraphylla | reverse complement strand
GTGGGGCTCATCTACCAACAAAAAAGAGCGGGCTTTCTTCCTCTTGTAGTTGGAATCAGCAGATCATGGAGTTTGTTGATGGAGAGACCACGGGATTCCAGTAAAAGCGAGACTCCAAGGGTACGACAGAAGACTAGGAGATTCGATGGTGGTAGTCGGCTTCAAGGAGGTCGATTCCAGCAGTTGTGGGAAGAGATCGGGTGTGAACCAGGTAGGAGGCGATGGTGTTTGCAACCTTCTACCGAGAATGGAACCAATAGCAGGCTGCAACTTCGGCTGAAGAAGTGATATGTAGCAAGAGGGTCGAACCAGGTATGATTCCTCTTCCCTTTTCTTCTGTTATATGTCTCTCGCTCCTCCTTTTCGTTCTGTTCTGATCCAACCTCTCTCCTTTCTCTCTTTTTTTTTTTTTCCCTTCGTTGGAGGAGCTCTACAGCAGCAAAGGGGGTGTCAACCGACAAAGGAGGGTAGTGGGGTATGTTGGGTCGTGGTTTCAGTGAAGGGCTGCAGGTTTTTTTTCCCCCTAAAAGGAAGGGATCAATGGTGGGTTTTTGTGGGAGATGGAAGGGGAAGAGGGTTGCTGTGGGAGGGGTTCAATGAAGGGCTTTTTTTTTTCCCCCCCTCAGGAGAACTGGGCAAACTGAGGGACGAAAGTGAGCAGAGGGAAGAAGAGAATTGTGAGGAGGAAGGATGGGATCCTTCGACTCGAATACCAAGTTGATGGAGGGCCGGTAGGGGAAGGGAAGAAATCCCTGAGATGGGTCTTAAGAGTTGTAGGAGAGGGAGAAATCACACAAGAAGGGGGAGAAGAATCAAACACACAACCCTCAGGCTCTCAAACATTCAAGCTCCACTCATCATTCAATCTCTGATTTTGTCCATTGGCTACAACCAATATATAGGGAAAATAAAAGACAAAATTAGAAAATAGAAGCTAACCTAAACTAGGAAGCAATTCATAAAAGGAAACAAGCTCTAAACCGACTCTTAACTCCTACGTATTCAACTTCCTAAAATACACAAAATAAAATAAAGTAAATATACTATTCTTCCAAATAAATTGGACTTCTAAAATCCTACTAGATCTAAGACTCAAATAGGATCAGGTTCATCTCTGTTTGGATATGCAGATGGGTATGGATCGGTCCACGGGTGCGTATCTGCATCAATTGTTGCTGTTAAGTACAGTACAATTGCTAAATCTAGTGCGGACACAATTTTTAGCAATAACTCACACATCTATGGAATTTATGTGGTTGAAGACATTTATGGGTGAAATTGGCTTTCCTATTAGTAAACATATGGAAATGTTTTGCGACATTAAGTTGCCATCTGTAATTTATCCTGCTAGTAATCCTGTTTTTCATAAAACAACTAAACATATTGAGGTAGATTGTCACTTTGTTCAGTATACAGTTACTGTTGTAATATGGTTTTATGGGTATAAGGGCAGAACTATAATTGTACTCATCCATTTTATTATAAATAGAAGAGGGCTAGTGTCTAGTATGATGTAAGTCACTCTTCCCAACTTCATCGTGGTATCAGAGCTTGAGATCCTCATTGAGATTTTCCCAAAACCCTAAATCAGCTACGACCGTTATCGCTTCCCTTATCTTCTCCATCGCCCCATGACCTAAGCCTATCTCCTTCCCTCTCTCCTCTTGATTTTCTCTCACACCTCCTTCCCTCTCTCACTCGCATCTCTCACTTTTTTCCCCCTTTTTCCTCTCGCCTCTGTTTCTTCTCACCTCTTTCTTTTTCGCCTCTCTTTCTTTTGTTTTGGGCAGCATCTAGCTTTACCCTCGGTGGTGAGTTTTTCCCATCGAGGGATCTTTTTTTTCCTCTTCATGTTTGATTTGTGATGTTTTTCTAGATCCCTAAAACTTTAAGCTCTTGTATGCTCTTAGTTACTTGAGATTGATTTGCCCAAGCTTTTTTTTTTTCTCTTAAGATCAGCAGCTATGGCCACTACGGAAGATTCAACCACGTCAATTATTTTGGACGGAGGGAGTCGTGGTTCCCATAGTGACTATCCGACCTTCCCTACAAGCGCCATCATGATAAATGGGAGTAACTACTTGATGTCAGTTCCTGTGGCTTCTCCGGGTTTCTCATAAGTAAAACCGTCTATCCTACCACTGCTGGTTCCTCTTATGACAAATGGGAATCTTCCAACCATTTAATTATGTCGTTCTTGCTTAACATAATGGTTCCTTCTCTTGCTCGTAGATATTTATTGTTGGATATTGCTGTATGATATGGGAGGCTGCGAAGGAGACATATTCCCATGTTGGGACAATGCTCAGTGCTTTAAGACACGACGAAAACTGCGGTGTACCACCCAGAAGGAGCTCACCGTTACCCAGTACTACATTGAGTTGCGCGGTTTGTGGCAGGAATAGATTATTATGAGACCTATCATCCTGCCTGTCCCACGGATGATCCTTGTTTCAAAAGGAGGGAAGACATGATGGGTGTATGATTTCTTGGTTGGTTTGAATCCGGAGTTTGATCAGATTCTGACACATATTGTTAATTATGATCCATTTCCGTCTCTGGAGCAGGCTTATGCATTGGTCCAGTCTGAGGACATTAGGCGTGGTGTTATGCTTCCCTCTACTTCCGCTGTGTGCTTGCCCTATACTCTGGTTAGGGTTCGGGCACCCAGTCTCATGGTGGTACCACCAAACCCGTTGATCATCCTTTTGCTGTGCGGGAACCACTCTGTTATGACTATTGTGTTAAGGAAACACCAAGTAGACCTGCTGGAAACTCCATGGATGTCCTGTTAATTCCCATGGGCGTGACTAGGGTCGTGGACACTCCAATAAGTCTTAGGCAAACCAGTTAGAGATCTTTAATGCTTCAGAAGCTATTACCTCTAATAGTACTTTTTCTCTAGATGAGATGACTCGTCTACGTCCCATGATGACTAGGATGGAACCCTCATCTTCCATTGTTGTTGTTGACTTGTTGCATTCTTGCTGGTTACATCAAAGTCCCACTCTGCCCACTCAGCTATCTCATTTGGTGGTTATTGTGCAACTATTGTGTCTCATCCCTAGATTATTCACTCTCGTGCAATAGATCACATAACAGGTTCTCTTAGTTATTTTTCCACATATAGTCCCTCTTCGGGTAAAACTAAAGTTAGGGCCACTAAAGGTTCCCTCTCATTTGTTTCAGGGATAGAATTATACCCTTTCATTGCCTCTTTCTTCCGTGTTTCATGTTCCCAATCTTGCTACTACCTTATTGTCTATTAGTAGTATCATTAGGGACTTGAACTGCAAAGTTATTTTTTCCCCTACTTATTGTCTTTTTTAGGACTTAGTGAGGGGGGCAACGATTAGCAGTGGTAAAGTCAGTGGTGGTCTATACCTGCTCGATGGTGCATCTCCCGCAGTTCACTCTACACAGGGTCATCACATGGATCCATTATGGCTTTGTTAGAGTAATATGGGTGGCATTGTCGTTTAAGACATCCCCCTTGGGGACTTTAACTAGGATTTTCCCTACTTTGTTTAAGAAATGTAATCTGACTTAGTTCTTTTGTGATGCTTATATTTTTTCCAAGAGAACTCAAAATGTTTATTCTACTTCCGATAATAGATGCACTGTTCCTTTTTCGTTGATATATTCTAATGTGTGGGGGCCCTGCTTGTCATGTTTCTATCTATGGATATCATTGTTTTGTTACCTTCATTAACTGCCATACTGCCTTGCGTGGATTTATTTATTGCACCATAAGAATGAGATCTTTACTTGCTTCTAGGTGTTTCACAAATTGGTTCATACTCAGTATGCTGCCAAGGTAAAGGTATTGGGTATTGATAATGGCATGGAGTATAGGGAAGGTTCCTTTCAGTATTACTCGGTTGCCAGTAGAATTTTTCATCAAACCAGCTGTGCGGATACCCCACCTCAAATAGGAGCTGTTGAACGGAAGAAAGACACTTATTGGAGGTTGCTCGGTCTATGATGTTTGAGATGCATGTCCCACCACAATACTGGAGTGATGTTGTCCTTACTGCTACCTACCTTACCAATAGGATGCCATCCCATGTATTGGATTCTCGCTGTCCCATTGAGGTCCTTACTGGGTCTACCTCCTTTGTGGTCCCTCCCAAAGTTTTTGGCTGTGTTTTCTTTGCTTATAATCACCACCCACATGGCAAGCTCGATCCACTGGGTCTCCGGTGTAGATTTCTTAATTACCCTCCCACGTAGAAGGGTTATCAGTGTTATCAGCCTCCCACTTGGTGTGTGTTTGTCACAATGGATGTAGTCTTCCATGAGACGGAGGCCTACTATCCTGCTCTGGCACCTCTTCAGGGGGAGTTTGGTACTACTGGCAATGCTGGTGAAGATGTGACATTGATTGCCTTATTTGATGCTGGTATTCCTTTCACTCCAGCAGAGGAGGAAATTGTTGTTGAAAAGGGATTTCCAAAGAGTTTTGTTTAGGGAAGCCGAAATCTACACAGAGGGGTTGGGTGTACTCTCGTCAAAGAAGAAAGAAACCACCACGACTCTACCTTGCTAATTGTCCTCTCCACCAGAGTCTAAACATACCATCAGTTAATCTCTTTCCTTCTGATGTCATTGATCCTTCTCTTAATATCCTTATTGTTGTCCGTAAAGGAAGTAGGACTTGTACTCAACGTCTATTTCCAATGTTATGACTACTCCCTATATCCCTCCTATCGAGCTTTCTTGTCCTCCTTGTCCTTTGTTTCTATTCCGCAAAACTAGCAATAATCTTTTGCAAAATCATAGTGGAAAAGTTTAATGGATGAAGAGATGAGGGCTCATAGAAAGAATAACATGTGGGAGTTGAGATCTCTTCCACCTCATAAGAAACTAGTGGAATGCAAATGGGTGTTTACAGTCGAACAAAAGGCAGATGGAACTGTGGACAAGTACAAAGCTAGATTGGTAGCCAGAGGTTTTGCTTAGACCTATGGAATTGACTACCAAGTGATGTTTGCACCAGTGCCAAGATGAACACCGTTAGAGTCATCATCTCATGTGTCGTTAATTTGGGGTGGGATTTGCAACAACTTGATGTAAAAAATGCCTTCCTCCACAGGAACTTGAGGAAGAAGTGTACGTGGACATTCCTCTAGGTTATTCCAGCAAAAAGACAGGGGAAGGTATGCAAACTGAGGAAAACTTTGAATGGGCTGAAGCAGTCTTCCAGAGTATGGTTTGGTCGCTTTTATGAGGCTATGGTCTCAGTTGGATACAAGCAGAGTAATGCTGATCACACACTATTTATCAAGAGAGTTGGTGATTAGATTACCATTGCTATTGTACATGTTGATGACATAGTCAATACTAGAAGTGATGAGGCTGAAATAGCAAGGTTGAGGACTTATCTAGGTAAAGAATTTGAAATTAAAGATCCGGGTAAGATGAGATATTTCTTTGGAATTGAGCTGGCTTGTTCTACTAGAGGTGTGTTCCTCTCCCAGTGAAGGTATACTCTTGATCTCCTCTCTGAGACTGGAATGTTAGGGTGCAAGCCAACAGATACTCCTTTTGAGGCTAATGGTCACTTGAGAATCAAGGATATTGAACCAATGGATAGAGGTTGATACCAAAGACTAGTTGGGTGACACATCTATTCATCTCATATTAGACCTGTCACCTGTGTTGTAATAATGGGTTTTAGGGGAAGCATCAGATTCCAATTGGGTCCTTAGTCCCTAATTGGTTTAATGCTCCTTGTAATATTCTAGAAATGTCTCTCTGTAATTATAAATAAAGAGGGCTGGTGTCATATTAGACACTAGTCATTACCCCATCCAACATGGTATCAGAGCCAGAGGTTCTGAAACTCTAAGGGCTCTCCTCTTCTCCATCTCTCTCTCTTTCTTGTTTCTCTCTTTGCCAACGCCTCCTTCCATTAGCATCTCCCTCCATCTCTCTTCATCTTCTTTTCTCTCGTGGTGGGAGCTTCTTAAACCACCAAGAGAGTTTTTAGCCTCCATCTATCCTTCCCTTGGGCTCTCAAACTCTCTTCTACAATAATCTGAGAGACCCATACTATTTTTCCATCAATTTTTAGGGTTTTCCCCCTAAAATCGTTTTTTTCATTGCCATGATGCTTTTTCCGTGCTCAATGCTCCGATCGTCTTGATGTTTGTTGCGATTGATGCTCCTTATCCTTATAGTGGTATGTACCAACCGCTTTTTCCGTTTAAAGTCTCTGTCTAAAGCCATCCCCAAAATCGATTTCTCAGGGTTTTTACCCTCTATCGATTTTTAGGTTTTCTAGCATTCTAGTTTTTTTGTGCTTTCTCTACCTCCAGTTAGCGTCTCCTCTATTTGCATAGCCCTTTCGAGTGGCAACCATGTCTACCAGCTTGTCTGTTTCTACTGGAAAAGACACCACGGCTCTATGTACTGATGGAACAAACTATCTTATGTGGTCATGCTCGATCTGTTATCTCCATCAAGTCCAATGGCTGTTACGGTACCTCACTTGAACCTCGAAGCGTCCAACCAACGGTCTTGAGATTGACAAGTGGGAGTGTGTCAACTCTATGGTTATGGCCGTGTCAACTCTTTGGTTATGGCCATGTTAACTTTATGTTGACACACTTTCACGTGGCTATCTCCTCCTTGACTCCGCTGCGAAGATCTGGAAGTTTATTTAGGATATTTATTCCCAGGCGGGGAATGGTGCTCATGTCTTTGAGCTTCGCCAGAATGTTCTTAATCTGAGGCAGAGAAGGCTCACTCTGTCACAGTACTACTATGAGTTGTAGACACTATAGACTGAGCTGGACAGTGAAGAGTATACTCCTTCCACCCCTTTAATGTCACCAATTTTTAGAAGAGAGGATATAAGATCCGGGTCTATAACTTTCTCGCAGGTCTGAATGTGGAGTTTAATCAGTTGTGGTCCCAGGTTTCGAGCCGTGTTCCCATTCATACCTTAAATCAAGCCTATGTTGTGATCCATCTTGAGGACAACCGACGTACCACTATGCTTCCTCATCTTGTTGCCACTCCTACTAAGAGATCTGCACTTATCTTTGGCACTCAGTCCCTTAGTGCAGCCCCACAGTTTAGTGGCTCCTCTACCAGACTCCAATTGTGGGAAGGAGCATCACACCAAGGAGCATTGTTGGAAGCTTCATGGCCGTCCTGCTGATACATCTGGCAAAGGGCGAGGGAATGGTCATGCCGGTACTCCTGGGTAGGCCAACTATACTGAGAGCCTTGACTCTAGTCCTAGCACCTCAGTAGCCTCGTATCATCTGATAAGCTTTTGGCCCTCCGGCGCCTTTTGACATGTCCAGAATCTCCTGTACCAGCCACTGCGAGCACTGCTCATTCCGCACCTTTTGGGTCAGGTATCTCCTTTGTGGCCATATTATGTCTATCCTTTCTACCACTTGGATGATAAACTCTAGGGCTTCTGATCATATGAGTGTATGACAGGCCGCTTGCCTCTTTTCTCACAGTACACTACCTGCCCCGGTAATGATAAGGTCAACTTGGCTAACAAGATTTATTCCACTATTCTGGGAAAAGGCTCTGTTAGTTGTACCCTTTCTCTATCCCTTTCTACAGTATTGCACGTTCCTTCTTTTCCCATTAACCTTTTGTCTATTAGTAGTCTTAATTGCAAAGTCACATTTTTCTTGTCTCATTGTGTTTTTTAGGATCTAGTGACAAGGGCAACGATTGGCTCTAGTAGGGTACGTGGTGGTTTGTATCTACTTGATGATGACTCGGCATTAGTCTCAAGTCAGGATCTTCAGACATCTTCTACGTCATCTCCCATCTTTGAGTGAACTACAGTGGCATCGTCGGTGGGGACATCCCCCTTTGGGAACTTTAGCTAGGGTTTTTTTTTTTCTTTTAAAAATTGTAATTCGAGTCAGTTTTTTTTTTAGAAATGTGTATCGGCCAAACAAACTCACATTACTAATTCTATTTTTAAAAATAAAAGTGCCACTCTTTTTTTATTAATACATTTTGATATTTGGGGTCTACCTCGCTATGTGTCTGTTAATGGTTATCGGTGGTTTTTCTTTTTTATTGATTGTCATTCTCGGACTACTTGGGTTTATATGATGTGAACTAAGCGTGAGACCTTCTATTACTTTCAGCAGTTTCCCCGTATGGTTCAGACTCAATTTGGTGCTATCAATAAGATCCTTCGAAGCGATAATGGTCGTGAATACTTCAAAGGGTCTTTCAGGCTTTTATCTTTCCGATTATGGGATGATCCTTCAGACTAGTTGTGTAGATATTCCGACTCAAAATGAGGTTGCTGAGTGGAAGAATTGCCACCTTTGTGAGGTAGCACGCTTTCTTATGTTTGAGATATATGTTCCTCCTCAATAATAGATTGAAGCGATTCTCACTGCTGCCTTTCTTTGTCAACCGAATGACTTCTCAGATCCATTCCTTCTGCTCCTTTCTGGATCTTCTCTAAGGTCTCTCTAAAATTCCTTTTCCTCCTAAGGTATTCATTAGTGTTTGTTATGCTCGCGATCATCATCCTAGTGGAAAGTTTGATCCTCGTGGTCTCCGATGAATTTTTCTGGGGTATGCTCCTACTCAGAAAGGCTATCGGTGTTTTCATCATCTCACTCGATGTTGGTTTATGACTATGGATGTTGCCTTTCACGAGTCTGCGTCATACTACACTGCGACACCTCTTCAGGGGAAGAAGTGATACTCCTATTTCACCTCGGCTAGAGATACGTGTTTATAGTCGTAAATAGCAGATTCAATCCACTATGCATCTAGCATCTACCCTACCATGCCAGTTGTCTCCTCTCGAGCCTGATCTTGTTCCCTTAGACCCAGGTAATTCTCCTTCTTGATGTGGATCCGGGTTCCAAAGATTGAAATCGGATCACTTAAGGCCCACAAGAATGACAAAATATCTCAATTTAATGGTTGGGGGGAAATCTTATAAATTCAAGAACACTCAAGCACTTAAAAGAGTGGAAAAAAATTAATAGGATCAAACTGGAATAGAAAATAAAAGGGGAGGGGTATTTTGAAATTACTAATAAAATCAGGACAAGAAAAGAATAATAAGTAAGTGAAGGGCAATATGGTCAAACCGGGGATTTAAAGCCCCAAACAGCCCACGACTCTTCCATCTTCTCGTCCTTGTCGTGAGAACCAGAAACCAGCGGAACTCAAGGGCTGCTCTTGCAATCAGACTCAATCGACTCTAAAATTCAAGAATAAATATCGCCCATACCTATGGAGCTGAACCAGCAGCAACAAATCTCGAACTTAACTGCAGGTCGAGTCACTTGCTTCTGGTAGTGAAACCAGCGGTAGTTGCAAGCCTTTGATACACAACCTATTGCTATTTCAGGTATGGAAAATATATAGTAGGGGAATAGGGAAGAGGATTGGAAGAGGAAGAAGAAAAGAAAGGGAAGAGGGAAAAAGAATTTCAGAGGGGGAGAAAGAGGAAATTAGTACCATGGGTCACACCCAAAAATCTTTCAATTCATTCAAAAATCTTCAAAAACTAAAACTGAAATTTCTTATGGTCTTACATGACTAATTAAAGGAAAAATCAAAACAATTAATGGAAACTTCTTAAAAAGAAACTACTCTAAAATTGGAAGCTAACTAATTTCAAAAGAAATTGTTTTTAAAACAAAAGAAAATCAAATCAAAAGATATATTTTTTTTTACCATATTAATACCCATCGGTTACATGCCTTTATATAAGAAACTGAAAATTCAAACTTGCCTAATTAAAATCTAAATTAAATTAGCAACTGCTAATTATTTCATAAGTTCTAACTAATGAAATTAGAAACAGAATAAAACTCAAATTGTTAACTCCCTGATTGACTATTAACTACCAAATTAAAAGATTGCAAATAATCCCCAAATAAAATAAAATCCTGAAGATCCTAATGAATCCAAAAATCCAATTGAGCCTGGTTCATCTCGGTTGAGATTTCCCAAAGTGTCAACCTGGTTCAGCCTCGATTCTGCATCAACTCCCCTGATGTTGAGAAAACTCGTCCATGAGTTTTATAGAATGATAAAAACTCACGAATGGGGGTGAATTGCTCGTCGTCTGCATCACGAACAAAATCCATAATGTGAAGCTTTGGAGTGCATTCAAGTCCGGAAAATCATAGGGACGGACAAATTCATGATGGTGAATAAGTGGCACTGCATTGATGCCCTTCATTGCTTGATCCACAATTTTTTCACTTTCTGTTATCACCTGTTCCACAATAGGACGGTCTTCCTCTTGTGTTGATGCATCAAGTTTGTCTTCTGGTTGTACTAGGGGTATCGCTTTCTTTGAAACAACCAATCCATGAAGATTAAATTTTTGATGCATGTGGTAAGTTTGGAGGGTGCATACATTGTTGTCACGATCAAGAATACCGTCCCGTTGTTCCAACCAGCACTGAGGAGAGTCAAACACTTCACAAAAAGCACCATCATTATAAGGAGGAACAGAAAATTCAAAAAATACATTTTTCTCTGTCTCAAAAATAATCTGACTGGTCTCTGACAACATATTCACCACAGATCTGGAGACAAAATTGTCATGTAGTCACTCATCAATTAACAATTTAGCAGACTTTCCATTGGGCAAGCGAACTCGAACACAAGAGATTACATGACCAATCTTGTGTCGGAATTGCTATGGCCTCACAAAAATAAGACACCAACTCCAATAATCAAGTGGGTGGCAGAATTGTAAATAACTGAAGTCCAATTGTCTCTCAAAAATATATCATGTGTGGGAAGGGTAAACTTGGAAGTGAGTAAAAATTAGGACAAAAGATAATAAATAGAAAAGGGTGGAGTAATATGGGAAATAGAAGGGTTAATTAAGAATAAGATAGGATGTGAGGGATAAAAGGGGAATAAAAAAAATAATAATGGAGAGAAAATCGATCAAAGCGGTTGGGGTAGATATGTAACAAGAAAAGAGAAAGTTAATGATAACAAAAGGACAAACCCAAAGACCTAAACTATCGTGAGAGAAGTGGAACCACGCATCGTCTTCGACCTTGTGCTCAAAATAGAAAAGGAAGGCAGCACTGGTTTGGGTCCAAGAACTCCATCAATATGACTTCTGTTGGTCCTGCGATTTCATGGGTAAATCGATATTGAAGATATCAATTGATGGCACATAATTACCAGCCCAAGTAATAAACCTGAGAGACGTATTGATGTCTGAAACTGCAACTGGAGGAAGAGGGCTTATCTGATCTGAAACTGGTTCTGCAACTCACTACTGTAGCACTGTTTGACTCCACAACTAGTGTCGCCCTAAGGTATGTAATTGAATCCTGTCAGAAGGGAAACCCTGTGAGAGATCGAAGTCTGCATCGTCTTCGACCTTGTGCTCAAAATAGAAAAGGAAGGCAGCACTGGTTTGGGTCCAAGAACTCCATCAATATGACTTCTGTTGGTCCTGCGATTTCATGGGTAAATCGATATTGAAGATATCAATTGATGGCACATCATTACCAGCCCAAGTAATAAACCTGAGAGACATATTGATGTCTGAAACTGCAACTGGAGGAAGAGGGCTTATCTGATCTGAAACTGGTTCTGCAACTCACTACTGTAGCACTGTTTGACTCCACAACTAGTGTCGCCCTAAGGTATGTAATTGAATCCCAAGACTTGAGGCTGTCAGAAGGGAAACCCTGTGAGAGATCGAAGTCTCTTTACTTTACCAGTTGATTCTGCAATAACAGGGAAAAAAAAAAAAAGAAAGAAATAGAAGGAAGTAGAAGAGATATCACTGGGAAGAAGTAGAAGGAAACAATAAGAAAAGGAAAGGGAGATGGTTGCTTCAGCAAGGTTAGGGAAAGGTGAGATTCTCTGTTTGAACTGAGTTTTTCCTTTTTTTTTTTTTCAATGGTTGTTCTCTGTCACGATAGAAACCAGAACAGAGAATTGGAAGGGGGAAGAAAAAAAAAACAGGGAAAGAGAACGAAGGAGATGGATCCTTTGGCTCTAATACCACTTGATGCGGATCCGGGTTCCAAAGACTGAAATCAGATCGCTTTGGGCCCACAAGAATGACAAAATATCTCAATTTAATGGTTGGGGGGCAATCTTGTAAATTCAGGAACACTCAAGCACATAGTTGGCATGGCGCCAAGGCGAACCAAGGCGGTGGAGGGTTGTCTAAGCGCTTAGGCGAGAAGGCGCCCGCCTTAAGGCGAACTAGGCGAACAAGTGTTATTTTTTATTTTTTCAATTTTCTAACATTATTTAGTAAGTTATATATACCTTGTATCATAAAAAATCAAGATTAAGCCACATCAAGTCATTAAAAATCAACATTTAGCCACATCAAATCATAAAAAATTAACATTAAGTCATATTAAGTTATAAAAAATCAACATTTAGAAAAATGCTCTAATTCTATAATAAGTTTGACTGGTCAAATGATTTTATTTTTACATGAGACTTTTTGTATTAGTTATAATATAAAATCAGCTTTCTAACAAGTCTAAGATTACTTAAATCTGAGTTGCAATGACAAAGTAATGCTTCAGTCAAACTTATTTTTAAGTGCTGAATCGTTAAAATCGCCTGAATGAAAATAATTTTATGAATATCAAAACAAAATATTTTTTTACCGGACTTTTGGTTTTTAGCAATATTTTAACATGATAGAATTTATAAAATTTTCATAATTGAAAAAAACCCTAGCATTTAAAAGTTGAAAATCGTCCATATAACCAAAATCCAGTTTTTGTTCTTGGACTGGGGGGTTGACTTTTTATCCTTTTGGAATTTGATTTTAAACTATTTTATTGGATTCAAATAGGGGTATTTGCTTATTTATGAATAATATCTTAAGTAAATGAACATTTACTTGAATGATATTTGGCATAAATAAGTGCCAAAGAAGGCAACATGCAAGTAACAAGGTGTCGCCTAGGCCCCAGGCAAATCGCCTGGACGCCTAGGCGACGCCTTGACAACTATGCTCAAGCACTAGAAAGAGTGGAAAATAATTAATAGGGTCAAACTGGAATAGAAAATAGAAGGGGAGGGGTATTCTGAAATTACTAATAAAATTAGGACGCGAAGAATAACAAGTAAGTGAAGGGCAATATGGTCAAACCAGGGATTTAAAGCCCCAAACAGCCCACGACTCTTGCATCTTCTCGTCCTTGTTGTGAGAACCAGAAACCAGCGGAACTCAAGGGCAGCTCTTGCAATTAGACTCCATCGACTCTAAAATTCAAGAATAAAGATCGCCCATACCTATGGAACTGAACAAGCAGCAACAAATCTCGAACTTAACTGCAGGTCAAGTCACTTACTTCTGTTACTGAAACCAGCCGTAGTTGCAAGCCTTTGATACACAACCTATTGCTATTTCAGGTATGGAAAATATATAGCAAGGGAATAGGGAAGAGGATTGGAAGAGGAAGAAGATAAGAAAGGGAAGAGAGAAAGAATTTCAGAGGGGGAGAAAGAGGAAATCGGTACCATGGGTCACACCCAAAAATCTTTCAATTCATTCTAAATCTTCAAAAACTAAAACTGAAATTTCTTATTGTCTTACATGACTACTTAAAGGAAAAATCAAAACAATTAATGGAAACTTCTTGAAAAGAAACTACTCTAAAAGTGGAAGTTAACTAATTTCAAAAGAAATTGTTTCTAAAACAAAAGAAAATCAAATCAAAAGATATATTTTTTCTTTTTCCTAAATCCATCGCCCAATTGCATCACTTCTGTTAATCCATCCCTTGAGTTTCCTATTTCTATTCATAAAGGCACTAGATCTTGTACTTTACATCCTTCCTATTATAGTTTTGTGTCTTCTCTTTCCTCTGTGTCCATTCCCCATACCTGGCAGGAAGCGAGTGCAGACTCACAATGGCATGCAGCTATGGTTGAAGAGATGTAGGCTCTGAAGAATAATGACACATGGGATTTGGTGTCTTCCTTCACAAAAGAAGACAGTTGGGTATAAGTGAGTCTTCACAGTGAAACAGAAAGTTGATGGTACAGTGGATCAGTACAAGGCCAGTCTTATTGCCAAGTGCTTCACTCAGACCTATGGGATTAACTACCAGGAGACCTTTTCTCCTGTTGCTAAGATGAACACAATCCATGTTATTTTAGCTTGTGCAGCTAACTTAGATATGAATCTCCAGTAGCTAGACGTGAAAAATGCCTTCCTTTATGGGGAACTTGAGGAGGAAGTGTATATGGACATTCCTCCTAGGTTCACTTGCTCCAAAACCCAAAGGAAGGTATGCAAGCTGAAGTGTGCATTGTATGGGCTGAAACAATCCCCTCATGCTTGGTTCAGGCATTTCCATAAGGCTATGGTTGCTATAGGCTACCCTCAAAGCAATGCCGACCACACTCTGTTCATCAAAAGATCTGGTGGGAAGATTTTTATCCTTATAATTATGTAGATGATATTGTTGTTACTGGTGATGATCTAGCAGAAATCTCTTGCCTCAAGAGATACTTAAGTGAGGAATTTGAGATCAAAGATCTACAACATCTTCGTTTCTTCCTTGGCATTGAAGTTGTCAAGTCTTCTCATAGTATCTACTTGTCTCAGTGGAAGTATGTGCTTGACCTTCTTTCTAAGACAGACATATTTCGAGTAAAACTACAATAAAAGAGGAAATATGCAGATAGTGATATCTACATGTGCTTAATAAATACAACCCCTCTTACGCACTTCAATTGTATTCCACAAATTCCACTAACAAAAGGGTAAACTTCTCTGTCCTAGGAATCTTTTTTTAACCGGCAGATACTCCTATTAAAGCTAACAGTCACCTGAATAGTAAGGAAGGTGATTCTGTGGATAAGGGGAGATATCAGAGATTAATGGGGCACTTGATCTATCTTTCTGACACACGCCCCGACATAGCGTTTGCCGTTAGCTTGGTTAGTACTTGCATAATTCTTACTCGACACATATGGAAGCTGTGTTGCGTATTCTCCTATACTTGAAATCTGCCCTAAGACATGGCATCCTTTTTTCTCCTCATGATCACCTTAGGGTGGAGGCCTCCGTGGATGCTGATTAGGCAAGTTATCCTAATGACCATAGGTTTATTATTGGTTACTACGCCTTTGTTGGTGTATAACATTGTTACATGGCGAAGAAAGAAGCAAGCCGTGGTTGCCCGTTCAAGCGCTGAAGTAGAGTTCCGTGCTATGGTTCATGGCATTTTTGAGCTTCTATGGCTTCATAGTCTTCTCACAGATTTGGATGTCCCTGCTACCCTTCCTATGAAGCTATTTTGTGACAGAGAATTTGCCATTAGCATTGCCCACAACCTTGTCCAGCATGTGGAGATTGATCGACACTTCATCAAAGAGAAGCTGGATATGGGTCTTATCACTGTGCTTTTTGTTCCCAGTAATGAACAACTGGCCGATGTATTTACTAAAGGTCTTAGTAGTAAGATGTTTCATCCTATTATCTGCAAGTTGGGCATATGTGATGTCTATACACCAGCTTGAGGGAGAGTGTTGTAATAATGGGTTTTACGAAAAGTGTCAAATTCCAAACGGGTCCTTAAGTCCCTAAGGGGTTTAATTGTTCTTGTAATATTCTAGAACTTTCTCTTTGTTATTATAAATAAAGTGGGTTGGTGTCATATTAGACCCTAATCACTACCCCCATCCAACAACCTGACATCGCCCATACAGTCAATTTGGTGAGTCAGTACATGCATGATCCGTACTCTTCTTATATGGAGGAAATTTTCCACATTCTCTGTTACTTGAAATCAGCACCAGGGAAGGCCATTCTGTTCTCCTCTTTTGATCATATGTGTGTGGAGGTATATACAGATGCTGTTGGGCTGGTTCTCTAGATGACTGAAAATCCACGTTAGGATATTGTGCTTGTGTTGGTGGCAACCTTGTCACACGGCATTGCAAGAAGCAGGCAGTAGTTGGCCCAGTCCAGTGCAGAGACAAAATTTCGGGCTATGGCACATGGTGTTTGTGAGCTACTTTGGCTTCAGGACTTCTTTTTGATTTGGTATGCTGATTCCAATGCCTATAATGTTGTATTGTGACACCAAAGTCAGCAATCAACATTGCTCATGACCCTATTCAGCACAACACAAAGCATGTTGAGATTGATACACTTCATCAAGGAGAAGCTGGAGCGGGGTCTTATTTGTATTCCTTGTGTAAGATCTGGAGATCAATTGGCAGATGTCCTTACAAAGGGTCTTAGTAGTAAACCGTTTCATCCGATTTTGTGTAAGTTGGGCATGTGTGATATCCATGCATCAATTTGAGAGGAAGTGTTGTAATATGGTTTTATGGGTATAAGGGCAGAACTGTAATTGTACCCATATCCATATAATTATAAATAGAAAAAGGCCAGTTTCTAGTTTGATACATCATTATTCCCAAATTCATTAGTTATGAACAAAGTGATGTCTACTCATGTCAATTCTTCGAATCAATCACGCAACGTGTTTACTAAGCCTGTAGGTCGTTCTGTTCTTAATTTTGTGTTTCAAGCTGGGAATGGGAGATGATTATGCTCCAGCTTGAGGGGAGCACTAGTGAGATGTACTGAATCACATCATTGTTAATAGGGGTGTACATCTGTTCTTAATTATGTGTTTTAGTTGGGAATGAGAGATGATTATGCTCCAGCTTGAGGGGAGCACTACTGAGTTGTGCTGAATCACATCATTGTTAATAGGGGCGTACACTTGCCATCACTCTATGATTAATATAATAAAGTGGATTATATAGGGTTGCCTCTCAATGTGAGTCAACCTTTCTCTTCTTTCCTCTGTCTTCCTTCAATTTCTCAAGCAGTGTTCAGATCTGTTACACTGATGAAAAGGACATGCATCAGGGATGGGCCATGGCTGTGTTTAGTTTCTGCTATGGTTTGGTACATGCTCGTTTTTTATATTACATTTTTGAAATTCAGTTTTAGTTGGAGTACTGAAGTTTCAGAATTATACATTAAGTTGATGGTTCATGTCATATGAAACTTTCATAGCATCTATAGATCCAACATCTTTTAATTTTTTTACCTTTCAGATACATGCTTATGGTATTGTTCATCTGATGTCTGTAATGGTATAATCAAGTTTACTTAACCTACAGGCCCACACTGTATTGGAAATGAGCTATACTGAGCAAAGACTTACAGCAGCTGTGGTGTCTGAAGGACTGCGTCCAATGCTTACTGGTTCTGAGTCAGGTTCTCCAGAAAGTTTATTGTCATTAATACAGAGGTGCTGGGATGCCTATCCCAATAATAGGCCTTCTTTTGATAATATAGTTGCAGAACTGGATTCAATTGTAAAACAAATGAACAATGTAAAACAGGAGGAAAAGTTCCATGGAAATCCTTCTGTTCCTATCAGTGATCAGCTTCCAGACTACAGATGTAACCCTCCAATTTATCAAGAGAGTGTAAACTGGTTCATTGAAGGAGAGCAGTTGTCAAAAAGAGTATCGCTCGCAGATAATTCAATTCAAATAA
>JAJSZK010000300.1:0-15332 GCA_022985045.1 Macadamia tetraphylla | reverse complement strand
AAGGATAGTCAATAACTTGAAAGGGTGGTAATTATATGAAAAGTACTCACAATTACTTAAGTAGTGAAAATTATATGACAAGTAATCTAAGTAACTTAGGAAGGTCTAGCGATAATACCTATAAAAGGTTGTAGGATTTCTATTAGTTTACATCTTGATATGAAATAGTTGAGTGGGGATATTTAGAACAAATATGTTCTTTAAATTACCTTTGGATGGACCAATATAAGAAATAAGTAAGAGAGTGGTAAGTATAGGCGAATATTGTAACATAGGAATTGGGCTCCTAGATAATAGAACAAATATTCTTACCCTTAGATGAGTAAGTACATATCATACTTAAGTCTACCAATGATGTTGTAATACCTTAAGCGGAAGCAAGCGGCCCTAGTGTTATAGCCTAGTTGGCATAAGAAGGTAGGCAACTTTGCCATGGATCCCTATGTACAGTAGTGGGAGAGGGAATTTAGCAAATTCATGGGTTAAGAAGGAGCATAAAAATAGCCAAAAATAAGTGGAACCAGTCCTTTAATGGGTAGATTCAAGAACCTAAAGGTTAGGACAGCTAGTGGTATAAGAATGCATAAACTAGCAATATACCCTCCGCCAACTAACGATCGGTTATTGGCGAATGAGGAAAATTAAAATTTTTTATTGGGACCCACATGCCAACACCCACAGGCATCACACTTACCCAACATGTAGAGGTCATCATGCTGACCAAATCCAAATTAATAAGTCAATATTTGGTGGGGCTTATTAAAGGTAATTAAATTTTATATAATTTATGTTTTAAAAGTAGTTTTTAGAATTAAATTTTAGAACTAATTTTGTAGTTGGATTTGTTCAGCCAAATGAGCCTTAAGGACCATAGGGCTGAACCTTGAAAGACCAAAACCGCTCTGTTACTCCATTCTTCTGTATACTATGGTGGAATGAAGAAGAAGAAAAAGGAGAGGGTGGTGGATGGGATTGTTGCACATAGACTACAATCTGCCCCTATTGCTCTGCTTCCCTTTATCTGCTACTGCTGGTTGTTGGACTACAGCTACCCATATTACTCTTGGTTCATCAATACGGCCCTAACGACCTTAGGGCTGAACCTTATATGCTCAAAAGTGCCTCTGTTGTTCCATTATTTTGCTGTATACTATGGTGAAACAGTGAAGATGAAGAAGAAGAAGAAGGAGAGGCGCTGTTAAGCGTGGATTGTAGTTGCTGCCCTATTGCAATTGGTGCTGCTGGTTGTTGGACTGTAGCTGCTGCCCTATTGCTCTGCCGCACCTTCATTTCTTTGCTTGGTTGTTGTTGGTGCAAGCAAAGGCTAAATGATGAAGCCTCTTGCTGCTATAAGGTTGCTACGATACAAGCTATAAGGGAAAGGAATTATTATACAAGAAGATAGCAAAGCTGCAGTCCAAGTTCAGATGTTGCTAGGACTGAAATTGCTACAAACTAAAGCTAATTCAAGCTTGGAAGATTGCTACTACCTGGCTGTACATAGAGTTGATGCTACTCACAGCTAGGTTTGGCTGTTAGAACCTTCTGTTCTCTGTACGCAAACTCAATAAGATAAAATTCTGCCACCCTATATGCTGTACAGCAGTTCCATTAAGTAAGAATAAAAACCGGTTAGGGTTTCAAGCATGCAGCCACCCAAAATTTGCAAATAAAAGAATTAGGTTACATTAAGTGAAAGAAGCATACTTGGTTGGGAATTCAGTAAATTTGGAACTAAAATTTGGTCCCTATATCGTATTTTGTACTAAGTGGAAGAATTCCTAAATTTAATAAGAGTTTAGGGTTTAATTTAGCATTTACCCATCTCGAAAACTCAATTGGGTGGAATATTAGCATGCATGGTATAAATTAGTAATAAAGTTGGGAGTAGTAAATTTAGTTAATTAGTATTGGGTATTATGCATGCCATGAGTTCTTACCTAATTTTGTTTAAGAAATCATATAAGAATGCTCCAATTGACACTATCATTTTTTGCTCCCTACTTGAAATGGATTGGAGTTGAGTGTGGCTCATCCATACTTTTTATAATAGTCAGGTCCAATTAAATCAATATGGGAGGTGGGAAATTTCTGATTACAGAATTATAAGGTTTAAGTATACAAATTGGGAAGAAATTTGAAAGTTTGTTAAGGCAGAATTTTAACTCGAAATTAGTGATTTTGAGGGCTTTAAAATGGCCACAGGGACAAGGAGATACCTAAAGTGACATTTAGAAAATTTTTTGCAGCTCTTATCTATGATTGTTAAACTAATGTTTACGAAATTTCCGCTCGATAGAACACGCAAACCACGGATAAATAAGCGGCGGAGGGTGACCACAGGAAGAAGGCTCAATGCCTAAGTCGATATTTTGAAAAAAATGGAAGGAGACGATGGCGAAGCTCAGAGTGTTACGAGTGTCGTACCATAAAATAAGTTTAAATCTTCTTTATATACGTGGACAGTGTCTCTTCCCATTGGATGGCTGGTTCTATCCTTGCCGGATGGACTCGTGAGCTTTTGATCACGAACACCATTCTAGCCGAGGTGGTAGATCTCATATATAATAAGTACATTCAATAACTAAAAGAGCAACAAAATAAATGAAAAGTACCCCAGTAACTTAAAATTCATGCAAATTATATGAAAAGTAATCCCAATAACTTAAGAAGGTCTAACAATAATACTTATAAGAACGTTGCAAGATTTGTGTCCAACCGGATCCCAACCAATTTACACATCGTCCGGCAGCTAATTTTCCTTTCCATATGTATATATTTCCTAACCACTTGTTAATAGTAATTTTAGGTCTGCCCCTTTCTCTTATGGAACCCTCTATTTGAGTTTGGTCATTTTTCTAAGCGGGGATTACATAGGTCTCCACGGAATATGACCATACCACCTCAAATGGCTATCACGATGCTTGTCTCGAGTCGGTGTGACCCCACTTACTTTCTCGTGCAATCATTCCTTAATTTATCCCTCCTCGTCTTGCCATATATCGGTAAAATCACCATCTCTGCTACACCCGAGATGAGGATCTGTAACATCCTTATCTCGGGTGTAGCGAGATGAGAATGTTATGAGGGATATCTGGCGGAAAGGGGATAAATAACGAATTATGAATTAGTATTAAAAAAAAAATACTTTATTATGCATTCAAATTATGGAAAAATTAATAAGCATTCTCTCTGTGATGCCCTTTTGTATTAGGTGACGTACTGGTTCACAGTAATTATAAGCTCCATTTGTTTCTTTTAAAATTTTTCTATAGATTGTAAGTTATCATTAAGAAAATTACTGTTATTAGGAAAGTTCAACCATATAATGAGTTTGGTTCGATTCAGCTACTTTCGACTCCGAAGAGTAAAATTTTGCTCGAAAACTTTAATATTTATGAATTTTGGTTAAACTAATCTCATATTGACCAATTGCGTGCAAGTATATAATCCCTGGCGACTAAAACTGACAATAAAATGAAGTCGATACGTAAATTTAATTTTAAATGTGTTTAAATTGTATTAGCAATCGGTAAGAGACATATCTGTTGGGATTTTCAGGCAAGACAGATGTGGAGAGCTGAAGGCATTATTCGGCTAATTTTTAAAGTGCTCATCTTCAAGTGCTCGGCTAATGTTGATGAAGTTTCTCGCTCATTTAGAACCTACAAACCACAGATAAGAAATTGGCCCGGAGGGTGAACCCCTGGAAGAAGACTACGATGCCTAAGTTAGTATTCTGACAAAAATGGAAGGGTGAGTAGGTGGAGCTCAAAGTGTTTAGAGTGTTATAACCCCTGACAACTATGACCCACTAAACAATTGAAGCTGATATATAAGCTCAAATTTAAATACGTTGAAATTGCATGAGCCATTGGTAAGAGACATACCTGTTGGGATTTTCAGTCGAGGCAAATGTGGAGGGCTGAAAGCGTCGTTCGGTTAATTTTAAAGTGCGAGTCTTCGAGTGTTTAAAAAATATTGATGAAGTTCTCACTCAGTTAGAACTTGCAAACCACAATTTAGAAACAGACCCGGAGGGTGACCCCGGGAATATGGCTTCGATGCCTCAGTCAATTTTTTGACAAAAATAGAAGTGTGAGTTGGCAAATCTCAGAGTGTTTTGAGTGTTATAATCCCGGACAACCATGAGCCACAAAACAATAGAAGCCGATACATAAACTTATAATTTAAATACGTTAAAATTGTATGAGCAATTACTAAGAGACATACCTATTGGGTTTTTAGCCAAAATAGATGTGGAAGGCTGATAGCATTGTTCGGCTAATTTCCAAAGTGCTCATCTTTGAGTGTTTGGCTAATGTTGATAAAGCTTCCCGCTCTGTTAGAACATGCAAACCACAGATTAAAAACTGGCCTAGAGGGTGACCCTAGGACGAAGGGTTCGATGCCTAAGTCAGTATTCTAACAAAAATCGAAGGGTGAGTAGGCAGGGCTTGTAATGTTTTGAGTGTTATGATCCTTGATGATTATGAGCCACAAAACAATAGAAGCCGATATATAAACTCAAATCTAAATGCGTTGAAATTGTATGAGCAATTGGTAAGAGACATACCTATTGGAATTTTCAATCGAGATAGATGTGGAGGGCTGAAAGAGTCATTCAGCTAATTTCTAAAGTAACTGTTTTTTAATGTTCGGCTAATGTTGATGAAATTCCCTAGTGTTATAGCCTTATTGGCATAATGAGGTAGGCTACTCTGCCATGGATCCCTATATACAGTAGTGGGAGAGAGGGAATTTGGCTAATTCATGGGTTGAGGAAGGAGTATAAAAATGGCCAAAAATGAGTGGAACCAGTCCTATAATGGGTGGATTCAAGAACCCAAAGGTTAGGATAGCTTGTAGTACAAAATTTGGCAAACTGGCGGGATACCCTATGCCATCGGCTAATGTTGGCGAGAATGTAGGAAAAGTTAGAATTTTTTACTGGGGCCCACATGCCTACACCCACGAGCATCACACTTACCCAACATGTAGAGGGCATCATGCTGACCAAATCCAAATTAATAAGTCAATATTTTGTGGGGTTTATTAATGGGAATTAAATTTTATATAATTTATATTTTAGAAGTAGTTTTTAGAATTAAATTTTATAACTAATTTTGTAGTTGGACTGGTTCAGCCGAACAAGCCTTAAGGACCCTTAGGGCTGAACCTTAAAAGCCCAAAACCACCACTGTTATTCCATTATTCTGCTGTATACTATGGTGGAACAGTAAGAAGGAGAAGAAGGAGAGGGGTGCTGTGTTGCACATAGACTGGGCCTGTTGCACATGGACTGCACCTGTTGCCCCTATTGCTACTGCTGCACCTTTATTTGCTACTGTTGGTTGTTGGACTATAGTGGCTGCCCATATTGCTACTGGTTCTGCCAAACGGGCCCTAATGACCCTTAGGTTAAACCTTATAAGCCCAAAACTACCTCTGTTATTCCATTATTCTACTATATACTACGGTGGAACAGTAAGAAGAAGAAGGAGAGGGGGTTATTGAACATGGATTGCGGCTGCAACACCTATTGCTACTGCTGCACCATCATCTGCTGCTGCTGGTTGTTGGACTGCAGCTGCTGCCCCTATTGCTACTGCCACACCTTCATCTGTTGTTGTTGGTTGTTGGGGCAAGCAAATGCTAAATGATGATGCTTCTTGCTGCTACATAAGGCTGCTACTGATATAAGCTATAAGGAAGGAAATTATTGTACAAGAAGGTGGTTGCTACCCATCTTTAGAATTTAGCTGTTATCTTACTACTAATCATGACTGAGGATAGTAATTCACGCATATGGAGCTTGGCAAAGCTGCTGTCCAAAAGTTACCAAAACTAGAGTGGTGATAAGTCCAAAGAATCTTGGACTTTGGCCAACAAGTTTATATTTTGACAGCCACGTCATCCATTAAAAACATTGACTTTGACTGCCCCATCATTAGCTGACTCATCAATGGAAGGTATTACAATTCACCACTTATATTACATGTACAATAAGTCTACATCACAATTTAAGTTCTACAGTTAGGTATCTAGCTTAGGGAAAAGGAATCCTTTACATGTTGTCCCAAACCAAACTGTAAAAGAGTGCAGAGACAACAAAAAACCTATATACTATCCTTATTTTACAGAAACAGTATACATAATATTCCAATTCAACAGAATCAGCAAACATAGTAAACTGATTTCATCTCTGCATTTAATTCAGCCCAATTCCCAGGCATAAAGTCCAAGGTTCCCACTTATGGGTGGCTGCATACTTGGGAAATGGCTGGGCACTTGGATGATTATACATGCACACTATTGAAATGAGAGTAAACAATAAATAAATTACTCATCTTGGCATGCAAGTTATGCTCATGCAATCCCTGCAGCTGAACCACAACAAGTTCTATGCATGCAATCCAAAATTCCCAATTCTGGCATGCTTGCTTGGGAAATCTTAGCTGATTGCACATCTATGCTACTGAATTGAACAAATCAGAGATGATACTCTCACCTTAATTGCAGGTACAGTAGCAGGAGCAAGTGCAGCAACCATGGACAATAGCCTCATGCATATGCACCATCTTCTCTTTCCCTTATCTTCTTCTCTTCTTCTCCTCTCCCTCTCCGCCGATTTTATAAGGTGAGAAATGAATCTGCACTATCAGCCTAGCTGTTTTTGGGGAACCAGCCATCCGATGGCCTCCATATTCTGACTGAAGGTTAACCCTATCCAGAGGGACAATCGATCCAATTTTGGGGTCAATCAGACCATTGGATCTGCTGAAGTGAACTGTCTATCAGTTCTGGCCGATTGTCAAATCTGCCCAGATTTAGGTTCTGAATTCCGTTCTGGGTTGCCGTGACTTTCTGGACTATTAGCATCTGTGATACGAACCTATTCGAGGTCCTATATTGATATTAAAATTTCTGGTTTCAATCCTAAGACTGCTGCTGTTTTATTTCCTATTCTGTAATTCTGTTTCTGGAGATTGACTAAATTCTGGACTGTTGTTTGGGCTGGTTTGCTGCTATATGATTGCTACTGGTTTTGGTTGTTATTTGGTCTAAAAGTTCCTGCATTTTTGGGTCTAGTTTGGGTTGTCCAATCTAGTCCTACATTAGGTATATGCCCGCTAACTCGTACTGCATCTCGTCCCAAGTTCTATGCTCACGTCCTTGAGCTTGAGGTTCTCTTTCATGGATATTCATGCTCTGTGGAAAGTAGCATTCATCCGAGAACAAGAAAATCAAAGTTGTTGCGCTTATGTCAAGACGTAATAGTCAAAGTAGTCATTTAAAGCATCGATCCAATCAAGGAACTTGTATATAATTATCCATACTAAAATAACCAAACTTCAGCTCCAATAAGATAAACAACCCTCAACAAATTTTAGTTCTGATTTTCAGACTTAGATATCTAATAGGCCAATAAATAAGCCTAAGAGTAAGGCTGAATTAACACTCAGGTAAGGAAGCTTTAGGGTCGGCAAACCTGGTTACAAGGGTCTTCAAAACACAACTGGAGAAGCTGGAGAATCATTGATAGTATCTGAACAGATCTGGAACAGGGCAGCAGAACCAGCAACAACCCTTAGAAGAATTAGGGTCTCAACAGGCCAAGTGGAGAAACCCTGTGGCACCCTTTTGGCTGGTCAGATCAGCCTCAAGTCTTGGTCCAAGGGGGGCCCTAAGAGGCCTCAACAAAACCCCAAAAGGACTTGGTAAGAAGCCTTCTGGTTAGGGAGATCCAGCCAAGATCGATGAGCTTCAAAACCCTGACTATTGGATAAAAATTGATTCTGGTTTGAGAAGGTTCTTCTACTAATCTTCTAGCTGAATTCTGGTCTTCAAGTGACCTTAATTAGCACTCCAATCACTCTCTCACAACAAGAAATTACAGAACTTTGAAGAAGGTAAGTAAGATAGATGTGAGTGGGATTGGCTATCTCAGCCTGATTATCTCACTCGCAGCTATCTCAGTTGTTATACTTCCTCTCTCAAGAATTTGGGAGCTAGCAATTGCTTCATAAACTTCATTAATTCATCTGTGATTTGTGTTACAGAAGCCTTTCTTTAAATAAAGATCCAAAACTTACTAAATAACAACTTGTTCCCAAATAGGTAACTAATCTAAAAGGAAACTAGCACATATTTGCAACCAGTTGCTAACTTCTAACTTAAGAAAGAGCAACTAATAGGGAACTACTAAAAAGCAGAATAACTGAATTGAATTTGAACAGTCAAAACCATAAAGCAAAATCACAGTTGTAGTTGGAATTGTAGGCCATAAGAGGAGTTTCTGGACAGCTGTAAACAAGCAGGTTTTATGGCAACTGAGAAAGCTTCTAGAAGTCTATTAACTGGTAACTAACATGCAGTAAAAAGGGCCATCCTTTGCTGGTCGATGGTTACTGATGTGGCCAGCAAAGGTTCCAAAAAGATGGGGACCAGCGAGGCTCGATACAGCCCAATGCTGGCTGGTCTATCTTCTTTTTCCTTCGGTACTGAAGTCCATGATGTGGATCTAAAAGCTCTAGGACCCAATTAATGAAAAACTAGAACACATAGGACCTAATTCCATACAGGGTCTGAGTGCAATGATCTCTGACAACTATGAGCCACAAAATAATAAAAGCCGATGCATAAACTTAAAATTTAAATGCGTTGAAATTTTATGAGTAATTGGTAAGGGACATACCTATTGATATTTTCAGCCGAAATAGACGTGGAGGGCTGAAAGCATCATTTGACTAATTTCCAGTGTTCTCGTCTTCGAGTGTTCTGCTGATGTTGATGAAGTTTCCCGCTTAGTTAGAACCTGTAAACCACAGATAAGAAACTGGCTCAGAGGGTAACCCCAGGAAGAAGTCTCCGATGCCTAAGTGAGTATTTTGATAAAAATAGAAGGGTGAGTAGACAGAGTTCTGAGTGTTCTAACTGTCTTACCCTAAAAATTAGTTTAAGTCTTTTTTATATAGTGGTTGGTGGCTCTCCTTATTGGTTGACTGTTTGCTATCTTTGCCGATGTGAACTCGTGAGCATTTGATTGAGTGATCACCATTTGAGCTGTGTTGGCAGATATATGACAAGTACTCATAATTTTTTACAAGTCAGTATTCTGATATAAATTGAAGGGTGAGTAGACAGAACTCAGAGTGTTCTGAGTGTTATGATCCCTGACGACTATGAGCCACAAAACAATAGAAGCCAATATATAAACTCAAATTTAGATGTATTGAAATTTTATGAGCAATTGGTAGGAGACATACCTATTGGGATTTTTAGTCGAGACAGATGTAGAGGGCTGAAAGCATCATTCGACTAATTTTTAAAGTGCAAGACTTTAAGTTTTTGGCTAATGTTGATGAAGTCTCCTGCTTTATTAGAACCTGCAAACCACAGATAAGAAACTGGCCAGGTGGGTGACCCCGGGAAGGAGGCTTCGATGCTTAAGTTAGTATTCTAATAAAAATAGAAGGGTCAGTCAGCAAAGCTCAGAGTGTTCTGAGTGTAATGATCTTTAACGACTTTGAGCCATAAAACAATATAAGCCGATACATAAAATTAAAATTTAAATACTTTGAAATTGTATAAGCAATCAGTAAGAGACATACCGATTGGGTTTCGGTGAAAGAGATGTGGAGGAGCAGCGTCATTCGGCTAATTTCAAAAGTGCTTATCTTTGAGTGTTCGGCTAATGTTAATGAAGTTTCCCACTCAGTAAGAACCTGTAAACCATAGATAAGAAACTAGCCCAGGGTGACCCCGAGAAGAAGGCTCCGATGCCTAAGTCAGTATTTTGATAAAAATTAAAGGGTGAGTAGCTAGAGCTCAGAGTGTTCTGAGTGTTATGATGCCTAACGACTATGAGCCACAAAACAATTGAAGCCGTTATATAAACTTAAATTTAAATGCATTGAAATTTTATGAGCAATTGGAAGGAGACATGCCTGTTGGAATTTTCAGCCGAGATAGATGTGGAGGGCCGAGATAGACATGCCTTATGTTTTTGGCTAATGTTGATGACGTTTCCCGCTCAGTTAGATCCTGCAAACCACAGATAAGACGGCCCGATGGGTGACCCGGGAAGGAGGCTCTGATGCTTATGTCAGTATTCTGATAAAAATAGAAGGGTCATTCGACAAAGCTCAGAGTGTTCTGAGTGTAATGATCTCTGACGACTATGAGCCACAAAATAATAGAAGACGATAAATAAACTTAAAATTTAAATGCATTGAAATTTTATGAGCAATTGGTAAGGGACATACCTATTAGTGTTTTCAGTCGAAACAGATGTGGAGGGCTGATAGCATCATTTGACTAATTTCCAATGTTCTCATCATCGAGTGTTCGGTTAATGTTGATGAAGTTTCCCACTTAGTTAGAACCTGTAAACCACAGATAAGAAACTGGCTCGAAGGGTGACCCCAGGAAGAAGTCTCCGATGCCTAAGTCAGTATTTTGATAAAAATAGAAGGGTGAGTAGACAGAGTTCTGAGTGTTCTAAGTGTCTTACCCTAAAAATCAGTTTAGGTCTTCTTTATATAGTGGTTGGTGGCTCTACTTATTGGTTGGTTGTTTGCTGTATTTGTCGATGTGAACCCGTAAGCTTTTGATTGAGCGATCACCATTTGAGCTGGGTTGGTAGATCTCATATATGACAAGTACAGTCAATAACTTGAAAGGGCGGTAATTATATGAAAAGTACTCACAATTACTTAGAAGTAGTGCAAATTATATGACAAGTAATCTAAGTAACTTAGGAAGGTCTAGCGATAATACTTATAGGAAGGTTGTAGGATTTCTATTAGTTTACATCTTGATATGAAATAGTTGAGTCAGGGATAGTTTAGAACAAATATGTTCTTTAAATTACCTTTCGGATGGACCAATATAAGAAATAAGTAAGAGAGTGGTAAGTATGGACAGAATGTTACAACATAGAAATTGGGCTCCTAGCGTAATAGAACAAATATTCTTACCCTTAGACGAGCGAAGTACATATCATACACTTAAAGTCTACTAATGATGTTGTAATACCTTAAACTAGAAGCAACTGACCCTAGTGTTATAGCCTAGTTGGCATAAGAAGGTAGGCAACTCTGCCATGGATCCTTATGTACAGTAGTGGGAGAGAGGGAATTTGGCAAATTCATGGGTTAAGGAAGGAGCATAAAAATAGCCAAGAATAAGTAAACCAGTCCTTTAATGGGTGGATTCAAGAACCCAAAGGTTAGGATAGCTAGTGGTATAAGAATGCATAAACTAGCAAGATACCCTACTGCCAACTAACCAGTCGGTTCGACCGGCAGAATGTAGGAAAAATTAAAATTTTTTATTGGGACCCACATGCCAACACCCACAAGCATCACACTTACCTAACATGTAGAGGTCATCATGCTGACCAAATCCAAATTAATAAGTCAATATTTGGTGGGGCTTATTAAAGGTAATTAAATTTTATAAAATTTATGTTTTAAAAGTAGTTTTTAGAATTAAATTTTAGAACTAATTTTGTAGTTGGATTTGTTCAGCCAAATGAGCCTTAAGGACCCTTAGGGCTGAACCTTGAAAGACCAAAACCGCCTCTGTTATTCCATTCTTCTGCTGTATACTATAGTGGAACAGTAAGAAGAAGAAGAAAAAGGAGAGGGTGGTGGACTGGGATTGTTGCACATAGACTGCAACTGCTGCACCTTTATCTGCTACTGCTAGTTGTTAGACTACAACGGCTACCCATATTGCTACTGGTTCTTCAAAACGGGCCCTAACGACCCTTAGGGCTGAACCTTATAAGCTCAAAACTGCCTCTGTTGTTCCATTATTCTGCTGTATAATATGGTGGAACAGTAAGAAGATGAAGAAGAAGAAGGAGAGGGGGGCTGTTAAACGTGGATTGTAGTTGCTGCCCCTATTGCAATTGGTGCTGCTGGTTGTTGGACTGTAGCTGCTGCCCCTATTGCTACTGCCGCACCATCATCTGCTGTTGCTGGTTGTTGTTGGTGCAAGAAAAGGCTAAATGATGAAGCCTCTTGCTGCTGCATAAGGTTTCTACTGATACAAGCTATAAGGAAGGAAATTATTGTACAAGAAGATAGCAAAGCTGCAGTCCTGAAGTTCAGATGTTGCTAGGACTGAAATTGATACAAACTAAAGCTGATTCAAGCTTGGAAGATTGCTACTACCTGGCGAGTTGATGCTACTCACAGCTAGGTTGGGCTGTTAGAACCTTCTTTTTGCTGTACACATACTCAATAAGATAAAATTCTGCCACCCTATATGCTGTACAGCAGTTTCATTAAGTAAGAATAAAAACCGGTTAGGGTTTCAAGCATGCAGCCACCCAAAATTTGCAAATAAAAGAATTAGGTTATATAAAGTAAAAAGAAGCATACTCGGTAAGGAATTCAGTAAATTTGGAACTAAAATTTAGTCCCCATATAGGTATTTTGTACTAAGTGGAAGAATTCCTAAATTTAATAGGAGTTTAGGGTTTTAATTTAGCATTTACCCATCTCTGAGAACTCCAATTGGGTGGAATATTAGCATGCATGGTATAAATTAGTAATTAAAGTTTGGAGTAGTAAATTTAGTTAATTAATATTGGGTTTTATACATGCCATGAGTTCTTACCTAATTTTATTTAAGAAATCATATAAGAATGCTCCAATTCGACACTGTCATTTTTTTCGCTCCCTACTTGAGCTGGATTGGAGTTGGAGTGTGGCTCATCCATACTTTTTATAATAGTCCAGGTCCAATTAAATCAGTATGGGAGGTGGGAAATTTATGATTACAGAATTATAAGGTTTAAGTATACAAATTGGGAAGAAATTTGAAAGTTTGTTAAGGCAGAATTTTAACTCAGGAAATTGGTGATTTTGAGGGCTTTAAAATGACCGTAGGGACAAGGAGATACCTAGAAGTGACATTTAGCAAATTTTCGTAGTTCTTATCTATGAGTGTTAACTAATGTTTGAAATTTCCGCTCAATAGAACACGAAACCACGGATAAAAAACGGCTGGTGGGTGACCACAGGAAGAAGGCTCCAATACCTAAGTCAGATTACGATAAAAATGGAAGGGACGATGGCGAGCTCGAGTGTTACGAGTGTCGTACCATAAAATAAGTTTAAATCTTCTTTATATCATGGACTGTGTCTCTTCCCATTGGATGGTTGGTTGCTATCCTTGCCGACGTGGACTCGTGAGCTTTTGATCGAGTGAACACCATTTTAGCTGAGGTGGTAGATCTCATATATGATAAGTACATTCAATAACTTAAAAGAGCAACAAATTATATGAAAAGTACTCTCAGTAACTTAAAATTCATGCAAATTATATGAAAAGTAATCCCAATAACTTAAGAAGGTCTAACAATAATACTTATAAGAACGTTGCAAGATTTGTGTCCAACCTGATCCCAACCAATTTACACATTGTTCGGCAGCTAATTTTCCTTTCCATATGTATATATGTCCTAACCACTTGTTAATAGTAATTTTAGGTCTGCCCCTTTCTCTTATGGAACCCTCTATTTGAGTTTGGTCATTTTTCTAAACTGAGGATTACATAGGTCTCCGCGGAATATGACCATACCACCTCAAATGGCTGTCACGGTGCTTGTCTCGATTCCGTGTGACCCCCACTTACTTTCTCATGCAATCATTCCTTAATTTATCCCTCCTTGTCTTGCCATATATCGCACGTAAAATCACCATCTCTGCTACACCCAGAGATGAGGATCCCACGTAACATCCTTATCTCGGGTGTAGCGAGATGAGAATATTATGAGGGATATCGAGAGCGAAGGGATAAGTAGAATGTATGAATCGTATTAAAAAAAATATACTTTATTATGCATTCAAATTATGGAAAGATTAATAAACATTCTCTCTGTGATGCCCTTTTGTATTAGGTGACGTACTGGTTCATAGTAATTACAGGCTCCATTTGTTTCTTTTAAAATTTTTCTATAGATTGTAAGTTATCATTAAGAAAATTACAGTTATTAGGAAAGTTCAACCATATAATGAGTTTCGGTGTCAGTTCGCTACTTTCGACTCCGAAGAGTAAAATTTTGCTCGAAAACTTTAATATTTGTGAATTTTGGTTAAACTAATCACATATTGACCAATTGCGTGTAAGTATATAATCCCTGGCAACTAAAACTGACAATAAAAATGAAGCCAATACGTAAATTTAATTTTAAATGTGTTTAAATTATATTAGCAATCGGTAAGAGACATATCTGTTGGGATTTTTAGGCAAGACAGATGTGGAAAGCTGAAGGCATTATTCGGCTAATTTTTAAAGTGCTCATCTTCAAGTGCTCGGCTAATGTTGATGAAGTTTCTCGCTCATTTAGAACCTACAAACCACAGATAAGAAATTGGCCCGGAGGGTGAACCCCTGGAAGAAGGCTCCGATGCCTAAGTTAGTATTCTGACAAAAATGGAAGGGTGAGTAGGTGGAGCTCAAAGTGTTTTGAGTGTTATGACCCCTGACGACTATGAGCCACTAAACAATAGAAGCCGATATAAAACTCAAATTTAAATACATTGAAATTACATGAGCCATTGGTAAGAGACATACCTGTTGGGATTTTCAGTCGAGACAAATGTGGAGGGCTGAAAGTGTCGTTCCGCTAATTTTAAAGTGCAAGTCTTCGAGTGTTTATAAAATATTGAAGAAGTTCTCACTCAGTTAGAACTTGCAGACCACAAATTAGAAACAGACCCGGAGGGTGACCCCGGGAATATGGCTTCAATGCCTCAGTCAATTTTCTGACAAAAATAGAAGTGTGAGTAGGCAAAGCTGAGAGTGTTTTGAGTGTTATAATCCCTGACAACTATGAGCCACAAAACAATAGAAGCCGATACATAAACTTAAAATTTAAATACGTTGAAATTGTATGAGCAATTATTGAGAGACATACCTGTTGGATTTTCAGCCAAACAAATGTGGAAGGCTGATAGCATCGTTCGGCTAATTTTCAAAGTGCTCATCTTTGAGTGTTTGGCTAATGTTGATGAAGCTTCCGCTCTGTTAGAACATGCAAACCACAGATTTAAAAGCGGCCTGAGGGTGACCCTAGGGCGAAGGTTCGATGCCTAAGTCGTATTCTAACAAAAATCGAAGGGTGAGTAGGCGAGGGCTCGTATTGTTTTGAGTGTTATGATCCTTGATGATTATCGCCACAAAACAATAGAAGCCAATATATAAACTCAAATCTAAATGCGTTGAAATTGTATGAGCAATTGGTAAGAGACATACCTATTGGAATTTTCAATCGAGATAGATGTGGAGGGCTGAAAGAGTCATTCACTAAT
>JAJSZK010000030.1:52500-61753 GCA_022985045.1 Macadamia tetraphylla | reverse complement strand
AAAAATCTATTTTAATGTACTTTTCTAAAAACTAAATTTCAGAAGTCTTCCAAAGGTTGGTAGAATGTTCTGAAAAAATATTAGACCATTCCAACATATTTTGATATTTTTTAATATTTTATGATTGAAACATTATGAAAAATACCCAAAAAAATGGAAATGCGGGGTTTAAGTGAAAATGATTGTACTTTGGGTGCCAAATAGCCAATTGCAAGGCTTTTCTAACCCAAAGGGATGTTTTGCACAACATAATTTAAAGACCCAAACTATGTTGTGCGGACATGGCCTTGGCGTGTGCAGCAGTCGGTGTCTCATGTGCAGTCAAAGGCCGCAAAGGAGCCTCTGTTGCATGGGCCATGTGGACCACGGCAGCACCCATATGTGAGCCATCTGCATTCGGCTGTGTGCATGGTAGACTGCAGACGTGGGCACAAAAGTGCAGCAATGCGTGCAACCTTACGCGCGCCATGTGCTGAAATGCCCGTGGCATGTGCGGCCATAGCAGCCATCATGATCGGCGCATGGGAGGCCATGCCAGCGAACTTACGAGCGGTAGTGCAGCCATGGGCAATGTATGTGCGACCACGCAATGCAACCTTGTGCGTGGCGGTGCAGCCGTGCCTACAACCTCGTGCGTGGTACTTTCGACAAATCCCAAAACCAAGTGTGCGGTGAGGCAGTGATGGGCGTGGCACACGCAGCCATGCATGTGACCTGGGGGGCTGTGTGGAGCAACGCACGCAACCTTGTGAGTGGTAGGGCAGCCAGAGGTGAGGCAAGTGTGGCCATGCCAGCAACCTTGTGCCCGTTAGTGCAGCCAAATGCGCGGCGTGGAACGTAACCTTGGGCGCGGCTGTGCAGCCATTTGCGTGTCATGTGCGCCATGCCTGTAAACTTTTATACGGCATGTGCAGCCACGCGAGAAACCATGTGCGAGGCTTGTGCAGCCGTGGTTGCAGCCATGTGCGTGGAAGTGCGGCACGGGAAGCAGCCCAGCGCACGCTGCCTGCACCATTGCCCACAGCCATGTGCGGCCATGCCAACCACCTTGCATGCGGTTGTGCACCCTTTCCCGCAGCAATGTGCGTTGTTGCCTGCCACCTTATGTGTGGTGTGCACCCTTGCCCCCAATCATGTGGGTGCGGTAGCCTGCACCACTGCTTGCGATAGTGGAGCCTTACCCGTAATCGTGCCTGAGGTTGCGTGCAACAATGTGTGCGGTATTGCAGCCATGCCAGCATCCATGTGTGCGGCACCCGCCACGCCAAAGCCTTTGTGCGTTAGTGCAACCTTGCTCGAGCGATGCTCGCACCTTGTGCGCCATGCCAGCTGCCTTCTCGCAGAGTGCCGCCATGCCTGCCACATTGCACTCACATTGTGCGGCCCTGCGTGCGGTACTGTCGCCTTGTGCACTGCCTTCATATGCACTTAGGCACCCTTAGGGGGGCACGCGTAGGCATTGTCATGGCACGTATATGTGCACACTTACGGCATTCCAGAGCACAATTAGGCGACACTTGGGCTACACTTTGGTGCACGCGTAGACACACTTATTCAACACTTGCAGGCACGTATAGGCACATTTAAGGCAACACTTGGGGCATTCAAGAGCATGCACAGGCACACTTGGGTGCACACTTAGGCAACAGTTGTGGGCATGCATGGCCACAATTAGGCAACACTTGGGCCATTCATTGTGCACATGTAGTCAACACTTGGGGTGTTGTGCGGCCATTCACTGTGTACACGTGGGCACAAGTAGTCTACACTTGGGGGCACGCGTAGGCACACACTTGGGCCATTCAAGAGCACGTTGTCACTGCTTTAGACCTTTCTAAGCAACCACGCCGGCACTTAACACTTCCACTAGCGCTAAGTTGGCCTAACCAGCCTCCTTAAGGGGCTAGGGAAGAGAAGAAGTGAACACAAGAATGAGTTTGAGAAGAATGAACTTGTATAGCACTTGAGAACTCTTGAGTACAAGGCTTGAGAACTCACTTGCTTGGTTGAACACTCTTGGTTGGTCCTTGGTGAGTGCCTTTGCCAAATGAGGCAACACCTACCCCAAGTTACAATGGATGGCTAAGATATTTACAAATGTCCTCCATCCAATGGTTGGGGAGGAAACTAAAAGCTTCCCACCTCCTTAGCGCAGCTCTAGAAATCTCTCCCCGAATATCTCCTATGAATATCTTTTACAAATATCTACAATAAAATATCTACTGTTACTACACCTTTGTAGAAAACTCTAGAACTTGGACCTTACTTAGCCCAATGGTCTAAGTCAATGGGCTTGGTAAGCCAGGCCCGTGGGCCTATGTTGGGCAGGTCGTGACACTCTCCCCCACCTAAATCTGCGACGCCCTCGTTGTAACCTCCTTGTAGTACTTTTATTCACGAGTCGTCTTAGCATGCCAGTTGTCTCCCATCTCGTCTCGTTCTCTGGTCGCCCCTTCCACTTGACTAAATACTCCACGCAAGGGGATAGTTTGTGTCTTTGGATGATTGGATCAACATCCAAATTAGCCTCCCTCTCGCAAGGAGTAACGCCTATTGGGGTTCTTATTGTAGTCACATAACTAGAGTCTCCTACAACGTCGTCTGGTTGTCTCTGTTCTCTCATTTGCATCTTCCTCTTTCTTGGCATGGATGGCTTGCTCCCAAATTCTCCTTGTCTTGCCCTCCCGTCCAAGGGCAAGTAAGCACCTAGCCCCTGGATGGTGTTGGAGAACTCCTTTAGTCCCAAGGTTCATCTCGACCCCTCGAGCAACATTACGTATGGGGCATTCTTTGGAGTTGATAGCCTTAGGACGCCCTTGGCCCGAGTTCCTTTGCCTCCTCCGTCAAGGCAAGGTTGTGTGTGGCTTCTGTATCTACCTTCGCCTATGTGGGCTTCCCATTGATGCACACTTTTGCACACATCAACCCATTTTGAGAGTTAAGGGCCTTGACCCCTATCTCGGCCCTGGTGGTACCACGCTGCATTGGGGACCCCATGCAAGGTGGCTCTTGCTCTTGGCCCTCTTCCTTCAATAGGGCAGTAAGAGCTTTCATCCTGGGGCAATCCCTAAACCAATGTAGTTCATCACATAGGAATCACTTGTCTCTAGGCTTGAACCGTTTCCTCTTATCACGCTTGTGCCTTAGTGCCTCTCCTTTAGACATGTCATGAGAGGTAGTGGCTTCCCTCGCCATTGTCCTCCTACTCTTCCCATACTTCTTCTCCAATACGAGCTTCCACCTTATCCAACTCCTTTGCATACTTAAGCCTTGAAGGTGGCAACCATCTCCTCTTGGTTACTTACTATGGTGTTGAGAGCACCTAGTAGGGACCCCTTGAGCTCCCCCATCTGGCCATCAAGCTCCTCCCCACTTTTCTACATGGCCTTTAAGCTCCTCCCCACTTTGCTCCACGACATTCAGGCACCACTTTACCTCGGCCAATACTTGCTCCCCTCGAGCTAAGCGAGGCCCCATAGCGAAGCCAAAGTTGACGGACTTGTCTTCGCTCCTTTGTTGATTACTTGTGTAGGTGTTGGTCTCTATTCCACAATTTTAGCTCGCCTGTCTCATATCCCACAAGCTTGGCTCCATCGCAACCGAAGCTCTGACCCCACAACTGTCACGGCCTTAGACCTTTCTAAGAGACCGCGCCGGCTGTTAGCACTCCCACTAGCACTAAGTCAGCCTAACCACGCTTCTTATGGGACTTGGGAAGAGAAGAAGTGAACACAAGAGTGAGTTCGAGAAGAATGAACTTGTATTGCACTAGAGAGCTCTTGAGTACAAGGCTTGAGAACTTATTTGATCGGTTGAACACTCTTGGTTGGTCCTTGGTGAGTGTCTTTGCCAAATGAGGTAACACCTATTTGTAGGCACCCCAAGTTACAATGGATGGCTAAGATATTTACAAACGTCCTCCATCCAACTATTGGGGAGAAAACTAGAAGCTTCTCACCTCCTTAGTGGAGAACTCTATAAATCTCTCCCAAAATACCTCCTATAAATATGTTCTAGAAATATCTACAATAAAATTATCTAGAGTTGCTACACCTTTTTAGAAAACCCTAGAACTTAGACCTTACTTAGCCCAATGGCCTAAGTCCTTGGGCCTTTGTTAGGCAGGTCGTGACAGCATGTACACTTAGTGGCACTCAATCTGCACGCATAGGCACACTTCACTTGGGCAACAAGCATAACCATACTCAGGCAACCGTTGGGGCAGTTAACACTTAGGGGCATACCTGGGGCCACGCGTGGACAATCCTAGCCTTAGGAGGGTATGGGGAGAAATAAAAGGGGAAAAAGACAGGGGGATGAATTGATGCGACATGGGGCCGAATCTCAGTGGATCGTGGCAGCAAGGCCAATCTGTGACTTACAATACCCCATCGCGTATTTCGTCTGCCAAGGATTCTACCCATCGCCCGACAGGAATTACGCTTCAAGGTAGCCCACACAACACGTCCACTGTGGGGGCTTGGCCAATGACACATGCCTCTGGGGGCCGGTAGGCCCCTACTATGGGTCGACAAATGGGCGACCGGCACAGGCGTCGCTTCATTGGCTAGGATTCTGACTTAGAGGTGTTTAGTCATAATCCAGCACACGGTAGCTTCACGCCACTGGCTTTACAACCAAGCGCGATGACCAATTGTGTGAATCAACGGTTCCTCTCGTACTAGGTTGAATTACTATCATGACACTGTCATCAGTAGGGTATAACTAACTTGTCTCACGATGGTCTAAACCCAGCTCACGTTCCCTATTGGTGGGTGAACAATCCAACTACAAGAACAACAATAGCCACTCAAGTGCATTGCGTCCACTACCGACACAATCCACCACCAAACCTACTACAACGTAATAAGGATTTGGTAGAAGAAAAATCAATAGCCCCATTAAGCATGAAAATCTTGACAATCAACAGGGGTCGAGGGACTCGAGATCTATCTCCACCTACAGGCATGCAACCTACGTTCTCCAGAGACCCGTATTAATGTCGTATTATAACACTTGTGGCAGGAACCATGCAAACACCTCCGCACCTAGGCACGACTTAGAAACATGATTAGCCAAATAGCAAAGGCCACAAGACCGAGTATGAGAAAGCTCTCACAAACAACAAACCCACGATAATGCAAGATTTTTTAAATGAACAAGGGAAGGGGGGAAGGGACATGTGATTTGTCTCCACTTGCAAGCTTGCAACCTATGTTCATCAGAGACCCACGTTAATGTCGTATTATAACACTTCTGTCAGGTGGCATTCAAACACCTCCGCACCTAGGCATGACTTAGAAACGCATTTCTCCAAATACCATAAGGCCACAAAATCGAGCATGAGAAATCTCTGCAAGCAACAAACCCACAAGAATGCAATTTTCATTTTAAAAACAAAAGTGTGGGGGGGGGAAGGGAGAGGGACTCGTGATCTTTCTCCACCTACAAGCTTGCAAACCTATGTTCTCCAGAGACCCACGTTAATGTCGCATTATAACACTTGCGGCAGGAGGCATGCAAACACCTCCGCACCCAGGCACGACTTAGAAACGCATTTCTCCAAATACCATAAATGCCACAAAACCGAGCATGAGAAAACTCTTGCAAGCAACAAACCCACAAGAATGCAATTTTCTTTTTAAAAACAAAAGTGTGGGGGGGGGGGAGAGGGACTCGTGATCTATCTCCACCTACAAGCTTGCAAACCTATGTTCTCCAGAGACCCACGTTAATGTCGCATTATAACACTTGCGGCAGGAGACATGCAAACACCTCCGCACCCAGGCGCGACTTAGAAATGCATTTCTCCAAATACCATAAAGGCCACAAAACTGAGCATAAGAAAACTCTTACAAGCAACAAACCCACGAGAATGCAATTTCCTTTTTAAAAACAAAAGTGGGGGGGGGGGAGGACTCGTGACTTGTCTCCCCCTACAAGCTTGCAAACCTATGTTCTCCAGAGACCCACGTTAACGTCACATTATAACACTTGCGACATGAGGCATGCAAACACCTCCGCACCTAGGCACGACTTAGAAATGCATTCCTCCAAATACCAAAGGCCCCAAAACCGAGCATGACAAAACTATTGCAAGCAACATACCCATGAGAATGGAAATTTTTTTGAAAAGCAAGGAGGGGGGAGGGACTCATGATCCACCACCACCTGCAAGCTTGCAACCTATGTTCTCCAGAGACCCACGTTAATGTCGTATTATAACACGGGCCACAAAAAGGCATGCAATCACCTCCACACCTAGGCACGACTTAGAAGCGCACTTCTCCAAATAGCATAGGCCACAAAACCGACCATGAAAAAACCCTTACAAGCAGCAAACCCACGATAGTGCAATTTAAGGAAACAAAAAAAATGGGATGGGGGGGAGGGACCAACCAAATATTTATTGTGCACATTGAATTTACCCATAATTCTGTCAAATGTAGACAACACCCCACCCCTTGCACCATGACCTACATATGACAACAAGCCAAAGAGCAAAGAGGGTGGGAATGCGTGACTACGACCACGCTCGCAAAAAGTGGCACTAGTACAACTGCACATGGTAGGAAGCAAAGCACGTCAAACTGCCACGGTGCCTAGATGGGATTAATCAACGGGGCCAATGCGTCATTTCCACCTTTTTCACATGCCATGGCTCCCTTGGGCAAGCTGTATAAAACTGGCAAAAGTGCCAGTAGGCTGCGATGAGGGTGTAGGTGTAGTGTGCGGGCAGCCATGCAAACCCACCAGCTCGCATTGGCCGGCCAAGGTGCAAAACAACGGGCTAATCATCCGGATCATCATGCCATGTTGCTGTCCTTCACATACCATGCAACTCTTGGGCATGCTGTGTGGCTACCGGCGTATGTGGCAATAGCTATGGAGGGAGCCATGCACGCCCAACAGCACTCCATGGCAGGCCACAGCGCACATCAAAGGCAATCATCGAAACCAACGTGCCTTGATGGTGATTTTCACATGCCAAGCCTATCTTGGGCATGCCACGCGGCTACGGGTGCATCTGGCAGTACCTGTGGGGGCACGGAAGCACAAGGCAGGAACCCTTATGCACCCAATTGCCCAGGGTGGCAGGCAATGGTGTGCGCAGAGGGGCTGAACATCGGGACGCATTGGCCATTAACTTGTTTAAAAATGCCATACCTCTTTGGAAACTGCTGTGCAGGTACGAACACATGTGTCAGCAGCTATGGGGGCATGGCAGTGGTAGGTAGGGAGCCATGGGCACCCAGCAGTACACAGTTACAGGCAGTGGTGTGTGACAGATTGGTTGACCATATGGACAGACGAGCCATGTACTTGTTTTCAAATACATGCCAAGTCTTTGTTAGGCTTTCTTTGCAGCTACGAGCGTAGGAGGCAACAGCTGTTGAGGCATAGCGGTATATATTAGGCAACCACAAGGGCCAAGCAGCACGCCTTGGGCGGCGCAACACACACCAAGGGCCAAATCTTCGAAACCGACAAACTGTGAAGGTGTTTTGCACAGGCGATGCCACTCTTGGGCATGCTCTACGGTGACAGATGCATGTGGCAGAAGATGTGGAGGCATTGCAGTGCAAGGCAGGCAGCCATGCGTGCCCAGTAGCACACAATGGCAAGCAACTGTGTGCAGAAAAGGGGATGACTGTCGGGATGGACGCGCCATGTATATGTTTTCACAAGCCACACCTTCCTTGGAAATGTTGTGCCCCGATGGGCACATGTGGCAATAGAAGTGGGGGCGTGGTAGCACATGGTAGGCATCCACATGCGCCCAGCAGCCCACAGTGGCAGGTAACGTTGTGCGGCAGAAGGGGCGACGTTGTACAACAGAAGGGCTGACCATTCACAAGCACGTGCACCTTCGTTGGGCCTGCTATGCCACGATTGACACACGTTACAGCAGTTGTGGGCTCATGGGACGCAAGGCAGGCAGCCATACGCATCCAGTCGCAAGCAGTGGCAAGCCTCGGCGCACACCAAGGGCCTACTCATCGAAACCCATGTGCCATTTCACTTTTTTTCCCATACCATGGGTATTTTGGGTTTGCCTACCATACCCTCTCATTGTCTCCTGCCCCTCTATGCGGCCCCTCAAAAATCACCTGGGTAGTGGCACCCCCCTCCCTCAAGGTAGCTCTTATACTTTTTGCCCCTTTCCAGAAGGAGACATGACCCCCCTAAAAAAATAAACTTGTCTATTTTTTGAGCTTCAAATATCCAAATCAAATGAAACTTGGTATGAAATTAAGGAAAAATCCAAAGATTATTTTCATATAAAAATCATAGTTTTCTGATAAATATTTATTTTTTTATTAATTTGTAAATATTAAAAACATATTAAATTCAAAAAACTATTAAACATCCATTTTAATGTATTTTTCTGAAAACTAAATTTCGGATGTCTTCCAAAGGTTGATAGAATGTTTTGAAAAAATATTGGACCATTCCAACTTATTTTCATATTTTTTAATATTTTATGATTGAAACTTTATGAAAAATATCCAAAAAAATGGAAATGCGGGGTTTAAGTGAAAATGATTGTACTTTGAGTGCCAAATAGCCATTGCAAGGCTTTTCTAACCCAAAGGGATGTTTTGCACAACATGATTTAAAGACCCAAACTATGTTGTGCAGGCATGGCCTTTGCGTGTGCAGCAGTCGGTGCCTCGTGTGCTGCCAAAGGCCACAAAGGAGCCTTTGTTGCACGGGCCATGGGGACCACGGTAGCACCCAAGTGTGAGCCATATGTGTGCGGCTAGGTGCATGGTGGACTACAGACGTGGGCACGAAAGTGCAGCAATGCGTGCAACCTTACGCGCGCCATATGCTGAAATGCCTGTGGCATGTGCGACCATGCCAGCCATCATGATTGACGCATGGGAGGCCATGCTAGCGAACTTGCACGTGGTAGTGCAGCCATGGGCAATGCATGAGTGACCACGCAATGCAACCTTGTGCATGGCGGTGCAGCCGTTTACAACCTCGTGTGGCATTTCCAACAAATCCCAAAACCAAGTGCGGGCCTACAACCTCGTGCGTGGCACATGAAGCCATGCATGCGACCTGGGGGTAGTGTGGAGCAACGCATGCAACCTTGCGAACGGTAGGGCAGCCAAGGGCACGGTATGTGCGGCGTGGAATGTAACCTTGGGCGTGGCTATGCAGCCATCTGCGTGTCATGTGCACATTGCTTGTAAATTTTCGCACGGCATGTGCGGCGACGAGTAAAACCATGTGTGAGGCT
>JAJSZK010000030.1:37500-42500 GCA_022985045.1 Macadamia tetraphylla | reverse complement strand
TGCTTAGGTACAGTTAGCAACACTTGGGCCATTCATTGTGCACATGTAGTCAAACTTGGGGTGTTGTGAGGCTATTCACTGTGTACACGTGGGCACACGTAGTCAACACTTGGGGGCATGCGTAGGCACACACTTGGGCCATTCAAGAGCACTTTGTCACTGCTTTAGACCTTTCTAAGCAATCGCGCAGGCACTTACCACTTCCATTAGCGCTAAGTCAGCCTAACCACCCTCCTTAAGGGACTAGAGAAGAGAAGAAGTGAACATAAGAGTGAGTTTGAGAAGAATGAATTTGTATAGCACTAGAGAACTCTTGAGTACAAAGCTTGAGAACTCACTTGCTTGGTTGAACACTCTTGGTTGGTCCTTGGTGAGTGCCTTTGCCAAATGAGGCAACACCTACCCCAAGTTACAATGGATAGCTAAGATATTTACAAATGTCCTCCATCCAACGGTTGGGGAGAAAATTAGAAGCTTCCCACCTCCTTAGCGGAGCTCTAGAAATCTCACCCAGAATATCTCCTGTGAATATCTTCTACAAATATCTACAATAAAATATCTATTGTTACTACAGCTTTGTAGAAAACTCTAGAACTTGGACCTTACTTAGCGCAACGGCCTAAGTCCATGGGCTTGGTGAGCTAGGCCCGTGGGCCTATATTGGTTAGGTCATGACACTCTCCCCCACCTAAATCGATGACTCCCTCGTCGCAACCTCCTTGTGGTACTTTTATTCACGAGTCGTCTCAGCATGCCCGTTGTCTCCCAATCTCGTCTCGCTCTCTAGTCGCCCCTTCCACTTTACTAAATACTCCACGTAAGGAGATAGATTGTGTCTCTAGATGATTTGATCAGCAACCAAATCAGTCTCTTTCTCGCAAGGAATAACTCCTATTGGGGTTCTTCTTGTAGTCACATAACTTGAGCCTCCTACAACGTCGTCTAGTTGTCTCTGTTCTGTCGTTTGCATCTTCCTCTTTCTTGGCATGGATGGCTTGCTCCCAAATTCTCCTTGTCTTGCCCTCCTGTCCAAGGGCAAGTAAGCACCTAGCCCCTGGATGGTGTTGGAGAACTCCTTTAGTCCTAAGGTTTGTCTCGACCCCTCGAGCAACATTACATATGGGGCATTCTTTGGAGTTGATAGCCTTAGGATGCCCTTGGCCCGAGTTCCTTTGCCTCCTCCATCAAGGCAAGGTTGTGTGTGGCTCCTGTATCTACCTTCGCCTGTGTGGGATTCCCATTGATGCACACTTTTGCACACATCAACCCCTTTTGAGAGTTAAGGGCCTTGACCCCTATCTCGGCCTTGGTGGAACCACGCTGCATTGGGGACCTCATGCAAGGTGGCTCTTCCTCTTGGCCCTCTTCCTCCAATAGGGCACTAAGAGCTTTCCTCCTGGGGCAATCCCTAAACCAATGTAGCTCATCACATAGGAATCACTTATCTCTAGGCTTGAACCGTTTCCTCTTATCACGCTTGTGCCTTAGTGCCTCTCCTTTAGACATGTCATGAGAGGTAGTGGCTTCCCTCGCCGCTGTCCTCCTACTCTTCCCATACTTCTACTCTAATATGAGCTTTGATGAGCACCTTTATGTGTGAAATCTAGGGTAGTAAAACATGCATTTTACATATTTAGAATGGAGCTACCTTGGGTTTTACTCTCTTTTTGCAGGTTTTATATTTTCAAGGCCTTAAGGATTATCGGACGCTATATCTTCAATTTTACACGTAAAGAGGTCCTATTTCTTTCCATGGTTGCGAAGAGGACAAAATTCTGAGCAAGATGGATTTGTTCAATTAAAAGTACACATTCGTTTGGTCACCCGTACAAATGATTATTCTTTTCAGGCCAGAAAAAGAATAATTGATCAGAATTGAACCGAGATGTAGAACCAGCCCGTTTGCAATTGTCTCAGAGGTACAAGGAATACTCCAAATGCCAACAAGGATCGATGGACCACATCCTTAAGTGATTGAAGATTTGTTTTTGGTAACAACAACTACCTAGTGTAGTTGGTGAGCTATGGTGTGCAAAATTCCCTTGCTCACCAAGAGCTCTCAAGTTCGAATCTCATAGTTGTTTTTTTAGAGAATTTGTTGAAGATTTCCTGCTTTTCATTCACTTAAAGCACTAAGGTCATGGAGGGGATTTCCACATCAAATTAGAAGCAAAGAAAATCGTGGAGAAGAGAAGAAAAAAAAGGAAAGAGAAAAAAAGGGGAGAAATAAAGATTGTCCAAATCTTCTCTCTCCTCCACATCATCACCCACCAAAAGATTGTCCAAATCACATAAAGCAAGAAGAAAATCGTTCCTTGGAGGGAGAAAAAGAAGAGAAATAAATTAGAAAAAAAAAAAAGGAAAGAAAATAAGCAAACAAATTATAAGAAATTTCTCAAAATTTATTTCTCTCTTCTCTCTCCTCCACCTTAGCACTTTTGGTCTCAAAAGATCTCACAACCAATTGTGGGTTTCTCTTTTAGGAAAGAGAAATTTGTTACCCTACCTCCCCATTCCCTATAAATACAACTCATGTAAGAGGAGGGGAGACAATTCATTCTTCTTCTAGTTTTTTTAGTTGCTCTCTCTTTCTCTTGCTCTCTCTTTAGTTTTAGTTCTTCTTTATCTTTTCTTCAATCACTTTTGTAATAGTTTTTTTTTATTTCAATTAATGCAAGCACTCTTTTATTTTTATTCAGCCCTTTTATGTTTATGATTTATGCAATTGAGTTATAATTTTTTAAGTTATAGTTCTAGGCTTAGATCTAGGTGACAAGATCACGAGCCGTGGAGTAATTTTTTTTTTTTCAAGTTCAAGCATTGATTCAAGTAAGTAGGCTCCTTCAGTAGTCTTCTCTCCCCCCTCTCATTCCCTCTTCTGACTACCCTTTCTTTCTTAATTTAGGATTTTTATTTTCAGTCGTTACATTATTGCTATCCCTCTCCCCCAAGGTTTATGGCTAGTGTATGTGTTGGCTTTGCCCCTCCTAGCCATAGAACCATCAATTTATTGCTTTTATTTTAATTGTCTCCCTTTTCCTAAAGCCAAGTAGAGTAACCCTTGTAAGAGTGACTCTCTGGTCAAGTAGGGAAGCTCATATTACGATGCATCCCTCGGGCTAAGTAGAGAAACCTACTTGTGAGTCTCTCTCTAGCTTTATCCCCTTTCTTTTACTTTATTTTTATTTCAGCATTTTTTTTCCTTTATTTATTTATTTTATTTTATTTTTTTTTTAATTACGTGGGTTGTTTAGTTTCAGTTATTTATTTATTTAATTTTAATTGCGTGGCTTGCGTCTTTAAATTCTTAGATGACGAATGGTTAGGACGTTATTTTATATACATATGTTTAGGACGGTAATTAGAATTAGATCACAACTATTAATCGGTTCACTTTCGCATTATTGAAAGAGATAAAAAAATAAAGTGGTTGCTCTCCCTGTGTTCGACCCGTAGCTACACTGATCCGTACGCTTGCGGTTACATTTTAAATCTCAAACAAGCTTCCACCTTATCCAACTCCTTTGCATACTTGAGCCTTGAAGGTGGCAACCATCTCCTCTTGGTCACTTACTATGGTGTTGAGAGCACCTTGTAAGGACCCCTTGAGCTCCCCCATCTGGCCATCAAGCTCCTCCCCACTTTTCCACATGGCCTTTGAGCTCCTCCCCACTTTGCTCCATGACATTCAGGCACCACTTTGCCTCGGGCAATACTTGCTCCGCTCGAGTTAAGCGAGGCCCCATAGCGACGCCAAAATCGATGGACTTGCCTTCGCTCCTTCATTGCTTACTTGTGTAGGTGTTGGTCTCTATTCCACAGTTTTAGCTCACATGTCTCATAACCCACAAGCTTGGCTCCCTCGTAACCGAAGCTCTTACCCCATAACTGTCACGGCCTTAGACCTTTCTAAGAGACCGCACCGGATCTTAGCACTCCCACTAGCACTAAGTCAGCCTAACCACCCTCCTTAAGGGACTTGGGAAGAGAAGAAGTGAACACAAGAGTGAGTTTGAGAAGAATGAACTTGTATTGCACTAGAGAGCTCTTAAGTACAAGGCTTGAGAACTCACTTGCTCGGTTGAACACTCTTGGTTGGTCCTTAGTGATTGTCTTTGCCAAATGAGGCAACACCTATTTGTAGGCACCCCAAGTTACAACGGATGGCTAAGATATTTCCAAACGTCCTCCATCCAACGGTCGGGGAGGAAAGTAGAAGCTTCCCACCTCCTTAGTGGAGAACTCTATAAATCTCTCCCAAAATACTTCCTATAAATATCTTCTAGAAATATCTACAATAAAATTATCTAGAGTTGCTACACCTTTGTAGAAAACTCTAGAACTTGGACCTTACTTAGCCCAATGGCCTAAGTCCATGGGCCTTTGTTGGGCAGGTCATGACAATGTGTACACTTAGTGGCACTCAATGTGCACGCATAGGCACACTTCACTTGGGTAACACGCATAACCATACTCAGGCAACCGTTGGGGTATTGTGAACACTTAAGTGGTTACCTGGAGCCACGTGTGGACAATCCTAGCCTCAGGAGGGTGTGGGGGGAAAGAAAAGGGGAAAAAGATGGGGGGACGAATTGATGCGACACGGGGCCAAATCTCAGTGGATTGTGGTAGCAAGGCCACTCTGCCACTTAAAATACCCCGTCGTGTATTTAAGTCGTCTACAAAGGATTCTACCCATCGCCCAACAGGAATTATGCTTCAAGGCAGCCCACACAACATGCCCCTACTACGGGTCGACAAACAGGCGATAGGCACAGGCGTCGCTTCTTTAGCCTGGATTTTGACTTAGAGGCAATCAGTCATAATCTGGCACCCGACAGCTTCACACCACTGGCTTTTCAACCAAGCGCGATGACCAATTATGTGAATCAATGGTTCCTCTCATACTAGGTTGAATTACTATCGTGACACTGTCATCAGTAGGGAAAAACTAACCTGTCTCACGATGGTCTAAACCCAGCTCACGTTCCCTATTGGTG
>JAJSZK010000030.1:7500-35000 GCA_022985045.1 Macadamia tetraphylla | reverse complement strand
CCCATCCGCTTCCCTCCTGACAATTTCAAGCACTCTTTGACTCTCTTTTCAAAGTCCTTTTCATCTTTCCCTCATGGTACTTTTTCGCTATCGGTCTCTCGCCCATATTTAGCCTTAGACAAAATTTACCGCCCAATTGGGGCTGTATTGCCAAACAATCCGACTCACCGACAGCACCTCGTGGTGCGACAGGTCCAGACACGACGGGGTTCTCACCCTCTCTGGCACCCCCTTCCAGGGGACTTGGGCCTGGTCCACCGCTGAGGACACTTCTACAGACTACAATTCGAACGATAAAGCCGCCCGATTCTCAAGCTGGGCTCTTCCCGGTTCACTCGCCATTACTAAGGGAATCCTCGTAAGTTTCTTGTCCTCCGCTTATTGATATGTTTAAACTCAGCGGGTAGCCCTGCCTGACCTAGGGTCGCAGTCCAAATGCCATCGAATCAAGAAAGAGCTCTCAGTCTGTCAATCCTTACTATGTCCGACTCGTAAGTTTCCGTGTCGAGTCAATTAAGCCACGTGCTCCACTCCGGTGGTGCCCTTCCTCAATTCCTTTAAGTTTCGCCTTGCACCATACTCCCCCTGGAACCCAAAAACTTTGATTTCTCATAAGGTGCCGGCGGAGTCCTGAAAGCAACATCCGCTGATCCCTGGTCGGCATCATTTATGGTTGAGACTAGGACGGTATCTGATCGTCTTCGAGCCCCCAACTTTCATTCTTAATTAATAAAATCATCCTTGGCAAATGCTTTCGCAGTGGTTCGTCTTTCATAAATCCAAGAATTTCACCTCTGACTATGAAATACGAATGCCCCCAACTGTCCCTATTAATCATTACTCCATCTCGAAGGCCAACGCAATAGGACCGAAATCCAATGATGTTATCCCATGTTAATGTATCCAGAGCGTAGGCTTGCTTTGAGAACTCTAATTTCTTCAAAGTAGTGGCGTCGGAGGCACGACCCAGCCAATTAAGGCCAGGAGTGCATCGCCGACAGAAGGGATGAGATGATCGGTACACACTGTGAGGCGGACCGATCGACCCATCCCAAAGTCCAACTACGAGCTTTTTAACTGCAATAACTTAAATATATGCTATTGGAGCTGGAATTACCGCGGCTGCTGGCACCAGACTTGCCCTCGAATGGACCCTCGTTAAGGGATTTAGATTGTACTCATTCCAATTACCAGACTCGAAGAGCCTGGTATTGTTATTTATTGTCACTACCCCCCCATGTCAGGATTGGGTAATTTACGCGCCTGCTGCCTTCCTTGGATGTGGTAGCCGTTTCTCAGGCTCCCTCTCCGGAATCAAACTCTAATTCTCCGTCACCCGTCACCACCATAGTAAGCCACTATCTTACCATCGAAAGTCGATAGGGCAGAAATTTGAATGATGCGTCGTCGGCACAAAGGCCATGCGATCCGTCGAGTTATCATGAATCAGCAGAGCAACGGGCATAGCCCGCGTCGACCTTTTATCTAATAAATGCATCCCTTCCAAAATTTGGGGTTTGGTGCACGTATTAGCTCTAGAATTACTACGGTTATCCGAGTAGTAGATACCATCAGACAAACTATAACTGATTTAATGAGCCATTCGCAATTTCACAGTCTGAATTAGTTCATACTTACACATGCATGGCTTAATCTTTGAGACAAGCATATGACTACTAGCAGGATCAACCAGGTAACTTTCCTTCTCGACGCCAAAGCACTGCATGAACCACATCCCCAATTGTGCATTGGGTGATTCTGCTCCATACATTAATGGCAGTCTATCGTTCTTGTGCAACGAGGCGCAACCAAAGGATTCAAGAGGACACACACACACATCCACCTTGCCCCACAAAATGTCCTGCATCCTAGAGCACAAATAGTGCACGTGCACCACTGATAGAAAGAAAGTGGACATATGCATCGTATGCCAAGCCACCTCACACCAACCACAAGGGCAGGCAAGAGGGATGAAATGAGAGTGAAGGGGCAGCATCTTTCCATCCAACTAGGTAAGCAACACAGGAACAATTTTCATGCCCTTGACAAAGACACTTTTGGCCCATCGCGACCCATAGAGGTATCTGTGCATAGTGGTTCAATACACAAGCAAAGAGCCCATGACCACAAGAAAAACAATAGCCCTCACGTGCGTTGCATCCACTACCGACACAATCCACCACCAAACCTACTACAACATAATAAGGATGTGGTAGAAGAAAAATCAATAGCCCCACTAAGCACGAAAATCTCAACAATCAACAGGGGTCGAGGGACTCGAGATCTATCTCCACCTACAAGCTTGCAACCTACGTTCTCCAGAGACCCACATTAATGTCGTATTATAAAACTTGCGGTTGGAGCCATGCAAACACCTCCGCACCTAGGCACGACTTAGAAACGCGATTCACCAAATAGTAAAGGCCACAAGACCTAGTATGAGAAAGCTCTCGCAAGTAACAAACCCACGATAATGCAAATTTTTTAAATGAACAAGGGGAGGGGGGAAGGGACATGTGATTTGTCTCCACTTGCAAGCTTGCAATCTATGTTCATCAGAGACCCACGTTAATCCGTATTATAACACTTCCGGTAGGTGGCATGCAAACACCTCTGCACCCAGGCGCGACTTAGAAACGTATTTCTCCAAATACCATAAAGACATAAAACCGAGCATGAGAAAACTCTTGCTAGCAACAAACCCACGAGAATGCAATTTTCTTTTTAAAAACAAAAGTGGGGGGGAGGGAGGGGGTGGGACTCGTGATCTGTCTCCACCTGCAAGCTTGCAAACCTATGTTCTCCTGAGACCCACATTAATGTCGCATTATAACACTTGCGGCATGAGGCATGCAAACACCTCTGCACCTAGGCACGACTTAGAAATGCATTCCTCCAAATACCAAAGGCCATAAAACTGAGCATGACAAAACTCTTGCAAGCAACATACCCACGAGAATGGAAATTTTTTTATAAAGCAATGAGGGGGGAGGGATTCATGATCCACCAACACCTGCAAGCTTGTAACCTATGTTCTCCAGAGACCCATGTTAATGTCGTATTATAACACTGGTCGTAAAAAGGCATGCAAGCACCTCCACACCTAGGCACGACTTAGAAACGCACTTCTCCAAATAGCATAGGCCACAAAACCGACCATGAAAAAACCCTTGCAAGCAACAAACCCACGATAGTGCAATTTAAAAAAACAAAAAACAATGGGATGGGGGAGGGACCAACCAAATATTTATTGTGCACATTGACTTGACCAATGATTCCGTCAAATGTAGACAACACCCCACCTCTTGCACCATGACCTACTTATGACAACAAGCCAAAGAGCAAAGAGGGGTGGAAATGCGTGACTAAGACCACGCCTCAAAAAGTGGCATTAGCACAACTGCACATGGTAGGAAGCAAAGAATGTCAAACTGCCACGGTGCCTAGTTGGGATTAATCAACGGGGCCATCACATCATTTCCACGTTTTTCACATGCCATGACTCCGTTGGGCATGCTGTACAAAACTAACAAAAATGGCAATAGGCTGCGATGAGGGTGTAGGTGCAGTGTGCAAGCAGCCATGTAAATCCACCAGCACGCATCGATCGGCCAAGGTGCAAAACAAGGGGCTAATCATCCGGACCATCATGCCATGTTGCTGTCCTTCACATGCCATGTAACTCTTGGGCATGCTGTGTGGCTACCGGCGTATGTGGCAGTAGCTATGCAGGGAGCCATGCATGCCCAACAGCACTCCATGGCAGGCCACAGCGCACATCAAAGGCAATCATCGGAACCAACGTGCCTTGATGGTGATTTTCACATGCCAAGCCTATCTTGGGCATGCCATGCGACTACGGGCGCATCTGGCAGTAGCTGTGGGGGCACGGTAGCACAATGCAGGAAACCTTGTGCACCCAATAGCCCAGGGTGGCAAGGAATGGTGTGCGACAAAGGGCTGAACATCAGGACGCATTGGCCATTTACTTATTTTTAAATGCCATGCCTCTCTAGAAACTACTGTGCAGCTACGGACACATGTGTCAGCAACTATGGGGGTATGGCAGCGGTAGGTAGGGAGCCATGGGCACCTAGCAGCACATGGTTGTAGGCAGTGGTGTGCAATAGATGGGCTGACCATCTGGACAGATGAGCCATGTACTTGTTTTCACATACATGCCAAGCCTTTGTTGGGCTTTCTTTGTCGCTATGAGAGCAGGAGGCAACAGCTGTCGAGGCATAACGGCATATATTAGGCAACCATGAGGGCCAAGCAACACGCCGTGGCAGGCGCAACGCACACCAAGGGCCAAATCTTCGAAATCGACATACCGTGAAGGTGTTTTGCACAGGCAATGCCACTCTTGGGCATGCTGTACGGCGACAAACACATGTGGCAGAAGATATGGAGGCACTACAGCGTAAGGCAGGCAACCCTATGCTCTCAGCAGCACACAATGGCAAACAACTGTGTGCGGCAGAGGGGATGACTGTCGAGACGGACGTGCCATGTACATGTTTTCACAAGCCACACCTTCCTTGGAAATGTTGTGCGTCGATGGGCACATGTGGCAGCAGAAGTGGGGGTGTGGCAGCGCATGGTTGGCATCCATGTGCGCCCAGCAGCCCATGGTGATAGGCAACATTGTGCGGCAGAAGGGGCGGCATTGTACGACAGAAGGGCTGACCATTCGCAAGCACGTGCACCTTCATTGGGCATGCGTGCCGTGACTGACACACGTTACAGCAACTGTGGGCTCATGGCATGCAAGGCAGGTAGCCATACGCGTCTAGCCACATGCAGTGGCAGGCCTCGGCGCACACCAAGGGCCAATTCATCGAAACCCACATGCCATTTCACTTTTTTTCCCATGCCATGGGTCTTTTGGGTTTGCCTACCATGCCCGCCATTGTCGCTGCCCTCTATGCCCCTCGAAACCACTGGGAGTGGCACCCTCCCTCAAGGTAGCTCTTATGCTCTTTGCCCCTTTCCAGAAGGAGACATGACCCCCCTCAAAAAAATATACCGGTCTATTTTTTGAGCTTCAAATATTCAAATCAAATGAAACTTGGTGTGAAATTAAGGGAAAATTGAAAGATTATTTTAATAGATAAAAAGTATAGTCTTCTGATAAATATTTATTTTTTTATTATTTTTTAAATATTAAAAACATATTAAATTCAAAAAACTATGAAAAATCCATTTTAATGTATTTTTCTAGGAACTAAATTTCCGATGTCTTCCAAAGGTTGATAAATGTTTTGAAAAATATTGGACCATTCCAACAGATTTTGATATTTTTTAATATTTTATGATTGAAACATTACGAAAAATACCCAAAAAAATGGAAATGCGGGGTTTAAGTGAAAATGATTGTACTTTGGGTGCCAAATTGCCAGTTGCAAGGCTTTTCTAACCCAAAGTGATGTTTTGCACAACATGATTTAAAGACCCAAACTATATTGTATGGGCATGGCCTTGGCGTGTGCAGCAGTCGATGCCTCGTGTGCAGCCGAAGGCCACAAAGGAGCCTCTGTTGCATAGGCCATGGGGACCACAGCAGCACCCATGTGTGAGCCAAGTGTGTGCGGCTATGTGCACGGTGGATTGCAGATGTGGGCACGAAAGTGTAGCAATGCGTGCAACCTTACGCGCGCCATGTTCTGAAATGCCCGTGGCATGTGCGGCCATGCCAGCCATCATGATCAACGCATGGGAGGCCATGCCAGCAAACTTATGCGTGGTAGTACAGCCACGGGCGATGCATGTGTGACCACGCAATGCAACCTTGCACACGACAGTGCAGCCGTGCGTGCAACCTCGTGCATGGCACTTCTGGCAAATCCCGAAACCAACACACGTGCAGCCATGCCTGCAACCTCGTGCGTGGCACATGCAGCCATGCATACGACCCAAGGGGCGGTGTGGAGCAATGCACGCAACCTTGCGAGTGGTAGGACAGCCAGAGGCACGGCATGTGTGGCCATGCCAGCAACCTTGTGCCCGTTAGTGTAGCCAAACGCGCGGCATGTGTGGCGTGGAACGTAACCTTGGGCGCGTCTGTGCAGCCATCTGTGTGTCATGTGAGCCATGCCTGCAAACTTTCGTGTGGTATGTGCGGTCAAGCAGGAAACCAAGTGTGAGGCTTGTGCAGCCGTGGTCGCAGCCATGTGTGTGGAAGTGCAGCACGGGCAGCAGCCCAGCGCGCACTGCCTGCACCATTGCCCGCCACCATGTGCGGCGCCTACCACCTTGCATGTGGTTGAGCACCCTTTCCCACAGCAATGTGCATTGTTGCTTGCCACCTTACGTGTGGTGTGTACCCTTGCCCCCAGCCATATGCGCACGATAGCCTACACCCCTGCTCGTGATAGTGGAGCCTTACCCGCAACCGTGCCCGAGGTTGCGTGCAACCATATGTGCGGTATTGTAGCCACACCTGCATCTATGTGCGTGGCAGCCTACCTCGACGCCAGCAGGCTTGTCCACGCTAGTGCAACCTTGCCCACAGCGATGCCTACATCTTGTGCATCCATGCCCGCTACCTTCCGATGGTAGTGCAGCCATGCCTGCCACCATGCACTCACATTGTGCCGCCTTGCGTGCTATACTGCCACCTTGTGCACTGCCTTCATATGCACTTAGGCACCCTTAGGGGGGCACGTGTAGGCATTGTCCTGGGCACGTATATGTGCACACTTCCGGCATTCAAGAGCACAATTAGGCGACACTTGGGCTACACTTTGGTGCACGCGTAGACACACTTATTTAACACTTGCGGGCACGTATAGGCACATTTAAGGCGACACTAGGGGCATTCAAGAGCATGCTCAGGCACACTTGGGTGCACACTTAGGCAACAGTTGTGGGCATGCATGGGCACAGTTAGGCAACACTTGGGCCATTCATTGTGCACATGTAGTCAACACTTGGGGTGTTATGCGGCCATTCACTATGTACACGTGGGCACACGTAGTCAACACTTGGGGGCACGCGTAGGCACACACTTGGGCCATTCAAGAGCACGTTGTCACTGCTTTAGACCTTTCCAAGCAACCGCACTGGCACTTAGCACTTCCACTAGCGCTAAGTCAGCCTAACCACCCTCCTTAAGGGACTAGGGAAGAGAAGAAGTGAACACAAAAGTGAGTTTGAGAAGAATGAACTTGTATAGCACTAGAGAACTCTTGAGTACAAGGCTTGAGAACTCACTTGCTTGGTTGAACACTCTTGGTTGGTCCTTGGTGAGTGCCTTTGCTAAATGAGGCAACACCTATCCCAAGTTACAATGGATGGCTAAGATATTTACAAATGTCCTCCATCCAATGGTTGGGGAGGAAACTAGAAGCTTCACACCTCCTTAGCGGAGCTCTAGAAATCTCTCCCAGAATATCTTCTACAAATATCTACAATAAAATATCTATTGTTACTACACCTTTATAAAAAACTCTAGAACTTGGACCTTACTTAGCCCAACGGCCTAAGTCCATGGGCTTGGTGAGATAGGCCTGTGGGCCTATGTTGGGCAGGTCGTGACACTCACACCCACCTAAATCTGTGATGCCCTCGTCGCAACCTCCTTATGGTACTTTTATTCATGAGTCGTCTCAGCATGCCAATTGTCTCCCATCTCATCTCGCTCTCTTGTCGCCCCTTCCACTTGACTAAATACTCCACGTAAGGAGATAGTATGTGTCTCTGGATGATTGGATCAGCATCCAAGTTAGCCTCCCTCTCACAAGGAGTGACACCTATTGGGGTTCTTGTTGTAGTCACATAACTTGAGCCTCCAACAATGTAATACCCTACTTCCTAAACCCGGTCTGATTACTCGGTTGACCCGGTTTAACTATGCAGGACCCGAACCGGAGAGAGTTAGAGCGGGCTCCTTATAGACTATGATGGCAAGGGGACCTTAACGCCGACGGCCCGACAAGTCCGAGCAGGCCGAAGAGACGGGAGTACCAAGCCATGTACATGCACCTATCATAAGGCCATGTACAGAAAAAGGCGTATTGTAGCCATATATTAAGGTGTATACGTATATTACATCGTATGCCAGAGGTGGGGTTCGCGCCGAGGCCCAAACTCTGTCAAAATCCCAAGTTTTGGCCCTCAGGTGGGTGGACTGGTGGGCTGACAGGTGGGCGCACTCACCCACCTGAGTGACCCATCCATGTGAACTATTTAGTTATTTAAGAAGTATATATATAGCATTTATGATTTTCTTTTCTTTTCATTTATGACACTCGTACGTTGGTGAGGATATTAAAGAGGAGAGAAAAAAAAAGGGAAGAATAAGGGAAGAGAAGGAAGAGGAAGAAAAGAAGGATTTCAACGGCGCGGAAGCTTGATCTTCCCATTCCGGCGCCGGAAGAGTGATCTTCAACTCTAGATCTACATTTAGAGGTAAGCAACGTTGGGTTCCTTGAACATTCACCATACCCAAGCATAAACCCCTGATTCGAGTAGGGTTTCTTGAGATCTTGTAAATCCCTTTGAAATGATGAATCTAAGCTTTAATAGATGATTTATGTGTTGATCTTGAAGGATTTGAAGAGGTATTGACAAGGTTGGAGAAGCATTGTGGGTTTGAAGTGATTTTGAGGGTCTGAAGGTGTTCTTGAGCAAAGAAGGTAAGATGGTTTCCCATCACTTGAATCTAACCTAGATCTAGGTTAGAACCATCCTATAAGACATTTAAAGTGTGAATAATGGGTTGGGAAAAGCCCCATTTGAATCACCAAAGAATGGAGGAAGTTGGGAAGAAACAACAGTTTTTCCGCCAAGACCGGTGGGTAGGATCGGTGGGCCATCTGGCCCGCCTGTCAACACCCACTTGAGAGGGCAGGGCCTTTAGGCACAATCGGCAGGCCAGATCGGCGGGCCAACCGGCAGGCCAACCTGCCCGCCGGTCCAAACCGGTGGCCTAGACCGGTGGGCCAGACAGGTGGGCTGTCTAACCAACCTGAGAGGCCCCGAAGGTGATTTTTACGTCCAATTGGACCCAAATCGGACGTGCAACCTTCTTTTAACGTTCTAAACATGATTTTGTCATTGGATCTCATTAATTTTGATTCCAAAATGGTGAAGTACTAACCCCGCTCAATCATGTTAGGTTCACCAAATCCTACGCTTCTCGCACCGGATCTCACCCGTACCGAACGAGAATCCTTGTACACTACAGGTAAGTGGGGAGAGGACATTTGGCCTTGTTTCAAGGCATTGTTTGGACTTCATTTAATTGTATCTAGTCTAGTCATGCCATAATGAAAATGCTATGTAGATTAGTCATTCTCACATTGTTATGCATGTGTGCTATGTTTACTTTCTAAATGCCAAGTGATGAGATGCTTATGTGATTAATGTTGACATCATTGTGCATAATGCATTAATAGACTAGATGCCATAGTCGGCTTGGACACGAGTGCATTGGTGGCCCGTGGTATGGGACGCGGTGGCACTATACAATCGTACTATTGTCATATAGGAGCATGTGGTTTAGGATTCTCACCATCCCGTGCTACGACCTTTCCCAACAGGGGTTAAGGTGTTGGGTTACCATTTGGGGGGAAGCAGTGGTCACGGTTGTCGGGTCACTGTGGCGGTTAGACATAACGCCCGACGGGTCACTAGGACCGTCGACAACCCCGGTGGTATATTCAAAAGGGCCAATCGTACTACTTTTAAATTACTGGAGTCAGCACCTTTAATTTCAGTCATTTACATTTCTGTTGAGAGCTGGTGGTCGGCATGTTTTTACTTTTCTGAGTACTCATGGTGGGCCTTCTCCGACAGCCCTATGAGCGTATCGCAGGATGGAGTTCGCGGCTCGTACCCGGAGTATACGTGCACTGTGGCTGTAGTAGCACTAAACCAAAGACTTAGTAATGTTGCTTAGGTGGATGCGATTTAAAATGTATTGCATGGCATATAGTGCATATGATTGTGTTTTGATGTGTGACTGTTGTGTGGTCCATCTTACCACTTACTGAGCTAGTGAGCTCATCCCACAGGTACCCCCCTTTTTAGATGATTTTACTGGTTATACATCTGAAGAGCACGGGGTGGGTCCCACAGTCGAGTTCCCTGAAGAGGACTGGTGGGCCCCTGAGGAGTTAGAGCACTGCACTGATTGCTCGTGTGAGAGTTATGCTGCGGGACCGCAGTTCTGATGCCGAGCTGAGCTCCACTTTTGAGGTCGAGCTGAGCTCTACCATGCGATGCCGAGCTAGGCTCAACCCTTGATGCTGAGCTGAGCTCTAGCCTTTGATACCGAGCTGAGCTGTGTACTCTGATTATTTTGATGGCTTCCTTTATGTACTTGATATGTGAATTGTACTTTTATTGTGTAAATATCATGCCTTCGGGCCCACATGTATATAACTATTGTATCACAATTCAGGTATCAAGTATTATGGGATTATTCACAGGTAAAACTTAGTCTTCCGCTGATCTGATAAGTTTTTATTAGTTGTGTGTATGCTGTGGTGGAATACAGTATCAGATGATCCTGGCAGGTTTGGGTTAACCGGTGTTAACCCGGTCACTGGCCCGGTTCAGTGTGAACGGGGTGTGACATACAACGTCGTCTGGTTTACTCGGCCAAGACCGGTGGGCTGACCGGTGGGCCCCCCTGCCCGCCGATGTCACCCGCCAGTTTGGGTTCTGGGACCGACGGGCCTGACCAGCGGGCCCCTACCCGCCGGTGCAATCCATCGATTGTGTAAACTTGGGAAATTTTAAAATTTTTTTTTATATATTATTAACATATTTATATTGATTATTATTATTATTCCTATGTTAATGTGTTATGGTCAAGTGGGACCATTGACATACCTATTGGGGCATTGGCTCTGTATCTCGAAATTAAGTTGCGGTTAATTGCAGACTATCATACACTACAATACCCTATGTGATGGCATATACTTGTGTGCCGAAATCAATTCTACAGTGTTTAACCAATATGGTGTGTGATATGTTCCAGGTACAGGGATACGATGGTACGTACTAGATCCGATAGCAATGCCCGAGGTACCTCACGGGGTCCTCATCCGGTCGGTCGACCACTAAACCCCAGGAGGTCCCTCTCTGTGGGGCAAACCTCACCTCCACTACCTCCAGAGACCCTTGGTCAGGGTGGGGCACATGGGGACCCACCTATGACTACACTCCCGGACCCTCCACCGGTCATTACTCCGGGAGATGTTGCTACCATAATTCAGAATACAACAGCTTTTTAGCAACAAATGCTTCAAAGAAAGAAGCATTTATGATCGCTATTCAGCAACAATTGACCTTTCTCAATCGGGTCAACCTCCCGGTACTCACTCCACAGACCCCTCGTAGGGTCGGGAACGGGACCACAAGTGGGGGGCACACCTCCAATTCCACCATTCCGTATTCCTCAGTATGGGGTGCCTCCTCCATACTCTTACTGTTCGGCTTATGCTCCTAACTTCCCGCCGATGAATAATACGTCAAAGGTAGTGGAGTCATTCAAGAGGAACTTACCACCGTATTCTCTAAGGTGGGAGGATCCTCTGAACCGACCAATGGATCCAAGAACTAGAGAAAATATTTGAGGTGCTTGAGTGCACGGACGCACAGAAACTCATTTGTGCTGGGTTGCAACTCAAGAAGGAGGCAAATTCTTGGTGGCAAGCCTCCAAGCCTATATTGCTGGCTGCCCATCCAGAACCCACTTGGGAACAGTTCAAGGAGTTGTTCTTGGACAACCATTATCCGCGCAGCTTCGGAGACCGCAAGGAGACTGAGTTTATGGCTTTAACTCAAGGAGGTAAGACTGTCCTTGAGTACCAACAACAATTTGAGAGCTTGTTCCATTTTGCCCCAAGGCATATGAGGATAGCTGAAGAGAAGGCCGCGAGATTCCTAAAAGGCCTAAAAGCATCCATTGGGTCTGTACTTGAGGTCTTGGATTTGACTGACTATGGCCAGATTGTGTAGAAGGCCAAGACCATGGAGGATAAGCAAAGGGGAGAACAGTCCCTCACCCCTGGACTGTGGAAGAGAACAAACCCATTTCCGGATATGGGGAACTCCTCCAAGGCATACCGCGGATCGTACAGTTCTGGGCCTATGTATAGGCAGCCCTATAGGCCATCTGGCTACCCTCCTAGACTAGCTGGTGGTTCGGGCTCCACATATTTTCTCCCGAACACTAGTGCGGCACCTACAGCTCCAAGGCCACCTCGACCTCCATCTGCAACGGGTCAAGTGCAGAGGGGCCCCGCCCCAGTTCTGACATCTCAGATTTATTACTTCAACTGCCATTCATATGGGCATTATGCAAAGGACTGTCGGGTCAGACCAGCCTTGCCCTCCAGTCAGACCTCGACATTCTGACCTCCCATAACTCGAGGAAGTCAACCGCAGGGAAGGATGTATGCTCTATCAGCTGAGGAAGCTGAGGCCAGTACAGAAGTAGTAGCAGGTACATTTTAAATTAAGAATTTCCTTATGTTAAATATTGATGACCTGCTGAAATTATATGCATTGTTACACTAGGTATCCTACCCATATCAGGCATACCAGCCTATGTTTTACTCGATTCAGGAGCTACTCATTCATTCGCATCTGAGAGATTTCCAGAGAAACTTGGGATGTCACCCAGGATCCTAGATCATGGAATGATTGTTAGTATGCGTACGGGTAAAGTTACACAGTTGAAGGAGGTATATGGGCCGTGCCCAGTGGAAATTAGTGGGAAGAACTTTGATGCACAACTCATTAAGCTCAATATGCAGAATTTTGATGTTATATTGGGTATGGATTGGTTGTCGGCTCAACGAGCTAATGTGATGTGTGCTGAAAAACTGATTAGGGTGACAGATGATGAAGGGAAAGAATTGGTATACCGAGCAGATGAAATGAAACGGGTGAGGAAGGTCCTTGTCTCTGCTCTTCAAGCGTAAAATTGCTAGAAAATGGATGTCAGGGTTACTTAGCATCGGTACTTGATGTTAATGAAAGGATTACACCTCTAGAAGAGGTAAAGGTGGTTAAAGAGTTTCCCGACGTTTTCCCAGATGATCTGATGCATTTACCACCTGATAGAGAGTTGGAGTTTGCTATAGATTTGACTCCTAGAGCAGCTCTAGTATCTAAGGCTCCATACAGGATGGCACCAGCTGAATTGAAGGAGTTGCGATGCGATGATGCAGGTGAATTATTGAAAAGGGTTTATTCACCCAAGTGTTTCACCTTGGGGTGCCCCAAGGTTGTTTGTCAAGAAGAAAGATGGCAGCTTCATGATGTGCATCGACATCGGGAATTAAATAAGCTAACCATTAAGAATCGGTATCCATTGCCACGCATTGATGATCTATTTGACCAGTTGCAGGGAGCCAGGGTATTTTCAAAGATAGACCTTCGGTCAGGCTATTATCAACTCAAGATAAAGAGCAGCGACATACCCAAGATAGCATTTAGGACTCGGTATGGTCACTATGAGTTCCTGGTGTTATCTTTCGGGTTAACCAATGCACCGGCAGCATTCATGGATCTAATGAATCGGGTATTTCAGAATGTGCTTGATAAATGGGTAATTGGTTTTATTGACGACATCTTGATCTACTCCAAGACCGAAGAGGAGCACACTCAACACTTGAGAATGGTGTTACAGAGGTTGAGAGAACAACAGTTGTTTGCCAAGTACAGCAAGTGTGAATTCTGGCTTGAACAAGTTGGGTTCTTGGGGCACGTAGTGTCTAAAGCCGGAATCGAAGTAGATCCTGATAAGGTGAAAGCAGTAGTGGAATGGGAAAGCCCCAAGAATGTCACTGAAATTAGAAGCTTCTTGGGTTTGTCCGGATACTACCGACGTTTCATCAAGAATTTTTCCCGAATCTCAGCACCAATGACTAAATTAACCAAAAAGGGTGTGAAATTCGACTGGGCAGAGGAATGTGAGAAGAGTTTCCAGGAATTGAAGAAGAGGTTGGTGTTGGCCCCTGTGTTAACAATCCTTGAAGGCACAGGTAGGATGACAGTCTACACTGATGCTTCCAAAGTTGGTTTGGGTTGCGTTCTCATGCAACGCGGTAAAGTAATAGCATATGCATCCCGACAACTAAAGGAGTATGAGAAGAACTACCCCACTCATGACTTAGAACTAGCCGCAGTCATTTTTGCCCTTAAGATTTGGCGACATTATTTGTATGGGGAGAAGTGTGAGATATATAGTGATCACAAAAGTATGAAGTACTTCTTCACCCAGAAGGATTTGAACATGAGACAGAGGAGGTGGCTTGAGCTCATGAAGGATTACGACTGTGACATTCAGTATCATCCCGGTAAGGCAAATGTAGTGGTAGATGCGTTGAGTCGAAGGCACAGATCGGTCACTCTCATGCTTAGCAACAGCCCACCACTCGTGCAAGAGGCGATGCTAATGGATGAAGCCCTCTTATATGAAGGAGCAACCTTAGAATTGGAATGTCAACCAGAAAACCTTAAATGGTTGATCGATCCTGACGACTCTACAGGTGCATCCAGCTATTAGGCAAGAGGTAATAATGAAACAACCTTTGGATCCTGAATTGCAGCGGATCAAAGTTAAGGTTCAATATCAAACAATGAACGACCTAGATTTTGCTTTAGCCAGTGATGGGGCATTGGTGTTTCGAGACAGATTGTGTGTACCTGATGATTTGGATATACAAGACAAGATAGTGCGAGAAGCACATAGCTCCGAGTACTCACTCCACCCAGGAAGTACAAAGATGTACAAAGACCTCAAACAAAATTACTGGTGGCCAAGCATGAAAGTCACAATAGCTCATATGTTGCGACTTGTCTCACATGCCAGAAAGTAAAAGCTATGAGGCATCGACCTTATGGTACTCTTCAGCCACTCCCAGTACCAGAATGGAAGTGGGAGAGGATTACAATGGACTTCGTCACCGGACTACCATGTACACCTAAGGGAATGGATGCGATATGGGTGATCATTGATCGGCTTACCAAGAATGCTCATTTCATTCCCATCAAGACCAAGTTCTCCATGGCCAAACTAGCACAGCTTTACATGGGCAATATAGTGCGCTTACATGGAGTGCCAGTGAGCATTGTTTCAGATAGGAACCCAAGGTTCACTTCCAGATTTTGGAAAAGCTTACAGCGTTCCTTAGGATCACAATTGAATTTGAGTATTGCCTTCCACCCACAGACGGATGGTCAGTCGGAGCGAACCATACAGATATTAGAGGACATGCTTAGGGCATGTATAATGGAGATGAGTGGTAGTTGGGAAGAATATATACCTCTTATGGAGTTTTCCTATAACAACAGTTACCAAGCTACAATTGGGATGGCTCCGTATGAGGCGTTATATGGCAGAAAGTGCAGAATTCCTTTGTATTGGGATGAGGTAGGTGAACGTCGAATGTTAGGACCTGAGATGATACAGATGACTTGTGACAAAGTCGATGTTATTCGAGAACAGATTAAAGCAGCTCAGTCCCGTCAAAAGAGCTATACGGATACCCGTAGAAAAGACATTAAGTTCCAGCCAGGAGAAAAGGTATTTCTCAAGATCTCTCCTACTAAAGGGTTACAAAGGTTTCACATAAAGGGGAAGTTGAGCCCAAGATACATTGGACCATTTGAGATCTTAGCCCGGGTTGGCTCAGTAGCCTACATGCTTGCTCTGCCACCTTCACTCGGGGATGTTCATAATGTATTCCATGTATCCATGTAAGCGATACGCTCATGATCCCTCTCATGTATTACCCATGAGCCGTAATACCTTGAAGCTGATATGACCTATACAGAGCAGCCAGCTGAAATTTTGGACCGAAAGGTGAAAACCCTTCGCAACCGCTCCATCTCCTATGTAAAGGTGCGATGGGCTAATCATTCACTTGAAGAGGCATCTTGGGAGAAAGAGGATGAAATGCAAGCCAAGTACCCTCATCTTTTTGATCAACCAGGTACGCAATTTCGAGGACGAAATTTTTCAGAAGGGGGGGTAAATGTAATACCCTATTTCCTAAACCCGGTGTGATTACTCGATTGACCCGGTTTAACTATACAGGACCCGAACTGGAGAAAGTTAGAGCAGGCTCCTTATGGACTATGATGGCAAGGGTGACCTTAAACGCCGGCTGGCCCGACAAGTCCGAGCCAGTGCCAGAAGAGACGGGAGTACCCAAGCCGTGTACATGCACCTATCATAAGGCCATGTATGGATAAAGTAGGTATTGTAGCCGTATATTAAGGTGTATACGTATATTACATCGTATGCCAGGGGTGGGGTTCGCGCCGAGGCCCGAACTCTGTCAAAATCCCAAGTTTTGGCCCTCAGGTGGGCGGACTGGTGGGCTAACAGGTGGGCACACTCACCCACCTGAGTGACCCATCCATGTGAACTATTTAGTTGTTTAGGAAGTATATATATAGCATTTATGATTTTCTTTTCTTTTCATTTATGACACTCGTACGTTGGTGAGGATAGTAAAGAGGAGAGAGAAAAAAAAAGGGAAGAAGAAGGGAAGAGAAGGAAGAGGAAGAAGAGAAGGATTTCAGCAGCGCCGAAGCTTGATCTTCCCATTCCAGCACTGGAAGAGTGATCTTCAACTCCAGATCTACATTTAGAGGTAAGCAACGTTGGGTTCCTTGAACATTCACCATACCCAAGCATAAACCCTTGATTCGAGTAGGGTTTCTTGAGATCTTGTAAATCCCCTTTGAAATGATGAATCTAAGCTTTAATAGATGATTTATGTGTTGATCTTGAAGGATTTGAAAAGGTATTGACAAGGTTGGAGAAGCATTGTGGGTTTGAAGTGATTTTGAGGGTTTGAAGGTGTTCTTGAGCAAAGAAGGTAAGATGGTTTCCCATCACTTGAATCTAACCTAGATCTAGGTTAGAACCATCCTATAAGACATTTAAAGTGTGAAGAATGGGTTCGGAAAAGCCCCATTTGAATCCCCAAAGAATGGAGGAAGTTGGGAAGAAACAGTAGTTTTCCCGCCAAGACCGGTGGGTAGGACCGGTGGGCCATCTGGCCTGCCTGTGAGCACCCACCTGAGAGGGCAGAACCTTCAGGCACAATCGACGGGCCAGACCAGCGGGCCAACCTGCCCGTCGGTCCAAACTGGTGGCCCAGACCGGTGGGCCAGACAGGTGGGCTGTCTGACCCACCTGAGAGGCCCCAAAGGTGATTTTTACGTCCGATTGACTAAATCAGACGTGCGACCTTCTTTTAACGTTCTAAACATGATTTTGTCATCGGATCTCATTAATTTTGATTCCAAAATGGTGAAGTACTAACCCCGCTCAATCATTTTAGGTTCACCAAATCCTACGCTTCTCGCATCGGATCTCACCCGTACCGAATGGGAATCCTTGTACACTACAGGTAAGTGGGGAGAGGACGTTTGGCCTTGTTTCAAGGCATTGTTTGGCATTCATTTAATTGTATCTAGTCTAGTCATGCCATCATGAAAATGCTCTGTAGATTAGTCATTCTCACATTGTTATGCATGTGTGCTATGATTACTTTCTAAATGCCAAGTGATGAGATGCTTATGTGATGAATGTTGACATCATTGTGCATAATGCATTAATAGACTAGATGCCATAGTCGGCTTGGACACGAGTGCATTGGTGGCCCGTGGTATGGGACACGGTGGTACTATGCAATCGTACTATTGTCATATAGGAGCATGCGGTTTAGGATTCTTACCGTCCCGTGCTACAATCCTTCCCAACAAGGGTTAAGGTGTTGGGTTACCATTTGGGGGGAAGCAGTGGTCGCGATTGTCGAGTCACTGTGGTGGTTAGACATAATGCCCGGTGGGTCACTAGGACCGTCGGCAACCCCGTGGTATATTCAAGAGGGCCAATCGTACTGCTTTTAAATTGCTGGAGTCAGCACCTTTAATTTTAGTCATTTATATTTCTGTTGAGAGCCGGTGGTCGGCATGTTTTTACTTTTCCGAGTACTCACGGTGGGCCTTCTCTAACAGCCCTATGGGCGTATCGCGAGATGGAGTTCGCGGCTCGTACCCGGAGTATACGCGCACTGTGGCTGTAGTAGCACTAAACCAAAGACTTAGTAATGTTGCTTAGGTGGATGCGATTTAAAATGTATTGCATGGCATGTAGTGCATATGATTGTGTTTTGATGTGTGGACTGCTGTGTGGTCCATCTTACTACTTACTGAGCTAGTGAGCTCATCCCACGGGTACCCCCTTTTTTAGATGATTTTGCAGGTCATACATCTGAAGAGCATGGGGTGGGTCCCACAATGAGTTTCTAAGAGGACTGGTGGGCCCCTGAGGAGTTAGAGCACGGCACTGATTGCTCGTGTGAGAGTTGTGCTGCGGGACCGCAGTCCTGATGCCGAGCTGAGCTCCACTTTTGAGGCCGAGCTAAGCTCTACTATGCGATGCCGAGCTGGGCTCAACCCTTGATGCCGAGCTGAGCTCTAGCCTTTGATACCGAGCCGAGCTATGTACTCTGATTATTTTGATGGCTTACTTTAAGTACTTGATATGTGAATTGTACTTTTATTGTATAAATATCACGCCTTCGGGCCCACATGTATATAACTATTGTATCACAATTCGGGTATCAAGTATTATGGGATTATTCACAGGAAAAACTTAGTCTTCTGCTAATCTGATAAGTTGTTATTAGTTGTGTGTATGCTGTGGTGGAATACAGTATCAGATGATCCTGGCAGGTTTGGGTTAACCGGTGTTAACCCGATCACTGGCCCGGTTCAGTTTGAACGGGGTGTGACATACAACGTCGTCTGGTTGTCTCTGTTCTCTCGTTTGCATCTTCCTTTTTCTTGGTATGGATAGCTTGCTCCCAAATTCTCCTTACCCTCCCGTCCAAGGGCAAGTAAGCACCTAGCCCCTGGATGGTGTTGGAGAACTCCTTTAGTCCCAAGGCTCGTCTCGACCCCTCAAGCAACATTACATATGGGGCATTCTTTGGTGCACACTTTTGCACACATCATCCCCCTTTGAGAGTTAAGGGCCTTGACCCCTATCTCAGCCCTGGTGGCACCACGCTGCATTGGGGACCCCATGCAAGGTGGCTCTTTCTCTTGGCCCTCTTCCTCCAATAGGGCACTAAGAGCTTTCCTCCTGGGGCAATCCCTAAACCAATGTAGTTCATCACATAGGAATCACTTGTCTCTAGGCTTGAACCGATTCCTCTTATCACGCTTGTGCCTTAGTGCCTCTCCTTTAGACATGTCATGAGAGGTAGTGGCTTCCCTCGCTGCTGTCCTCCAACTCTTTCCATACTTCTTCTCCAATACGAGCTTCCACCTTATCCAACTCCTTTGCATACTTGAGCCTTGAAGGTGGCAACCATCTCCTCTTGGTTACTTACTATGGTGTTGAGAGCACCTTGTAGGGACCCCTTGAGCTCCCCCATCTGGCCATCAAGCTCCTCCCCACTTTTCCACATGGCCTTTTAGCTCCTCCCCACTTTGCTTCGCGACATTCAAGCACCACTTTGCCTCGGCCAATACTTTCTCCCCTCGAGCTAAGCGAGGCCCCACAGCAATGCCAAAGTTGACAGACTTACCTTCACTCCTTCGTTGCTTACTTGTGTAGGTGTTGGTCTCTATTCCACACTTTTAGCTTGCCTGTCTCATATCCCACAAGCTTGGTCCCTCGCAACCGAAGCTCTGACCCCACAACTGTCACGGTCTTAAACCTTTCTAAAAGACCGCACCGGCTCTTAGCACTCCCACTAGCACTAAGTCAGCCTAACCACCCTCCTTAAGGGACTTGGGAAGAGAAGAAGTGAACATAAGAGTGAGTTCTAGAAGAATGAACTTGTATTGCACTAGAGAGCTCTTGAGTACAAGGCTTGAGAACTCACTTGCTCGGTTGAACACTCTTGGTTGGTCCTTAGTGAGTGTCTTTGCCAAATGAGGCAATACCTATTTGTAGGCACCCCAAGTTATAATAGATGGCTAAGATATTTACAAACGTCCTCCATCCAACGGTCGGGGAGGAAACTAGAAGCTTCCCACCTCCTTAGTGGAGAACTCTGGAAATCTCTCCCAACATACCTCCTATAAATATCTACAATAAAATTATCTAGAGTTGCTACACCTTTGTAGAAAACTCTAGAACTTGGACCTTACTTAGCCCAATGGCCTAAGTCCATGGGCCTTTGTTGGGCAGGTCGTGACAACGTGTACACTTAGTGGCACTCAATGTGCACGCATAGGCACACTTCACTTGGGCAACACGCATAACCATACTCAGGCAACCGTTGGGGCAGTTAACACTTAGGGGCATACTTAGGGCCACGCGTGGACAATTCTTGCCTCAGGAGGGTGTGGGGGGAAAGAAAAGGGGAAAAAGATGGGGGGACGAATCGATGCGACACGGGGCTAAATCTCAGTGGATCGTGGCAGCAAGGCCAATCTGCCACTTACAATACCCCATCGCGTATTTAAGTCGTCTGCAAAGGATTCTACCCATCGTCGACAAGAATTACGCTTCTAGGTAGCCCACACAACACATCCACTGCGGCGGCTTAGCCAATGACGCGTGCCTCTGGGGGCCGGAGGCACCCTACTACGGGTCAAAAAATGGGCGACAAGACAGGCCACTTGATTCGACTTAGAGCGTCACCATAATCGGCACACGGCAGCCGAACTAGCTTTTCAACCAAGCGCGATGACCAATTGTGTGAATCAACGGTTCCTCTCATACTAGGTTGAATTACTATCGTGACACTATCATCAGTAGGGTAAAACTAACCTGTCTCACGACAATCTAAACCCAGCTCACGTTCCCTATTGGTGGGTGAACAATCCAACCACAAGAAAAACAATAGCCACTCACGTGCATTGCGTCCACTACCGACACAATCCACCACCAAACCTACTACAATGTAATAAGGATTTGGTAGAAGAAAAATTAATAGCCCCGTTAAGCATGAAAATCTCAACAATCTACAAGGGTCGAGGGGCTCGAGATCTATCTCCACCTACAAGCTTGCAACCTACGTTCTCTAGAGACCCGCATTAATGTCGTATTATAACACTTGCGGCAGGAGCCATGCAAACACCACCACACCTAAGCATGACTTAGAAATGCGATTTGCCAAATAGAAAAGGTCACAAGACCGAGTATGAGAAAGCTCTCACAAGCAACAAACCCACAATAATGCAAATTTTTTAAATGAACAAGGGGAGGGGGGAAGGGACATGTGATTTGTCTCCACTTGCAAGCTTGCAACCTATGTTCATCAGAGACCCACGTTAATGCCGTATTATAACACTGCCGGCAGGTGGCATGCAAACACCTCCGCACCAAGGCACGACTTAGAAACGCATTTCTCCAAATACCATAAGGCCACAAAACCAAGCATGAGAAAACTCTTGCAAGCAACAAACCCACTAGAATGCAATTTTATTTTTAAAAACAAAAGTGTGGGGGAAGGGAGGGACTCGTGATCTGTCTCCACCTGCAAGCTTGCAAACCTATGTTCTCCAGAGACCCACGTTAATGTCGCATTATAACACTTGCGGCAGGAGGCATGCAAACACCTCCGCACCCAGGCGCTACTTAGAAATGCATTTCTCCAAATACCATAAAGGCCACAAAACCGAGCATGAGAAAACTCTTGCAAGCAACAAACCCACGAGAATGCAATTTTCTTTTTAAAAACAATAGTGGGGGTGGGGAAGGGGGAGGGGGAGGGACTCGTGATCGGTCTCCACCTGCAAGCTTGCAAACCTATGTTCTCCAGAGACCCACGTTAATGTCGCGTTATAACACTTGCGGCATGAGGCATGCAAACACCTCCGCACCTAGGCACAACTTAGAAATGCATTCCTCCAAATACCAACGGCCATAAAACCGAGCATGACAATACTCTTGCAAGCAACATACCCACGAGAATGGAATTTTTTTTAAAAAGAAAGGAGGGGGGAGGGACTCATGATCTTCCAGCACCTGCAAGCTTGCAACCTATGTTCTCCAGAGACCCACGTTAATGTCGTATAATAACACTGGCCGCAAAAAGGCATGCAAGCACCTCCACACCTAGGGACGACTTAGAAACACACTTCTCCAAATAGCATATGCCACAAAACCGACCATGAAAAAACCCTTGCAAGCAACAAACCCACGATAGTGCAATTTAGAAAAAAAAAAACAATGGGATGGGGGGGAGGGACCAACCAAATATTTATTGTGCACATTGACTTGACCAATGATTCCATCAAATGTAGACAATACCCCACCCCTTGCACCATGACCTACATATGACAACAATCCAAAGAGCATAGAGGGTTGGAAATGCGTGACTACGACCACGCTCACAAAAAGTGGCACTAGCACAACTGAACCTGGCAGGAAGGAAAGTACGTCAAACTGCCACGGTGCCTAGATGGGATTAATCAACGGGGCCAACGCGTCATTTCCACGTTTTTCACATGCCATGACTCCCTTGGGTATGCTGTACAAAACTAGCAAAAGTTGCAGTAGGTTGCGATGAGGGTGTAGGTCCAGTGTGTAGGCAGCCTTGCAAACCCACCAGCACGCATTGGCCGACCAAGGTGCAAAACAAGGGGCTAATCATCTGGACCATCATGCCATGTTATCCTTCACATGCCATGCAACTCTTGGGCATGCTCTGTGGCTACCGACGTATGTGGCAGTAACTATGTAGGGAGCCATGCACACCTAGCAACACTCCATGGCAGGCCACAGCGCACATCAAAGGCAATCATCGGAACCAACGTGCCTTGATGGTGATTTTCACATGCCAAGCCTATCTTGGGCATGCCATGTGGCTACGGGAGCATCTGGCAGTAGTTGTGGGGGCACGGCAGCACAAGGAAGGAACCCTTACACACCCAACAGCCTAGGGTGGCAGGCAACGGTGTGCGGCAGAGGGGCTGAACATCGGGACGCATTGGCCATTTACTTGTTTAAAAATGCCATGCCTCTCTGGAAACTACTATGCTGCTACGGACACATGTGTCAATAACTATGGGGGCATGGAAGTGGTAGGTAGGGAGCCATGGGCACCCAGCAGCACACGGTTGTAGACTGTGGTGTGCGGCAGATGGGCTGACCATCTGGACAGACGAGCCATGTACTTGTTTTCACATACATGCCAAGCCTTTGTTGGGCTTTCTTTGCAACTACGAGTGATGAGGCAACATCTATCGAGGCATAATGGTATATATTAGGCAACCATGAGGGCTAAGCAGCACACTGTGGTAGGCGCAACGTACACCAAGGGCCAAATCTTTGAAACTGACATACCGTGAAGGTGTTTTGCACAGTCGATGCCACTCTTAGGCATGCTGTACGGTGACAGACGCATGTGGCTAAAGATGTGGAGGCACTGCAGGTTAAGGCAGGCAGCCATGTGCACCCAGCGGCACACAATGGCAGGCAACTGTGTGCGGCAAAGGGGATGACTGTCGGAACGGATGCGCCATGTACATAATTTCACAAGCCACACCTTCCTTGGAAATGTTGTGCGTCGACGGGTACATGTGGCAGCAGAAGTGGGGGCGTGGCAGCGCATGGTAGGCATCCATGTGTGCCCAGAGCCACGGTGGTAACTGCGCTGAAGGCGGCGTTATGCATGAGGGCGGACCATTTGCAAGCACGTGCACCTTTGTTGGGCATGATGTGCCATGACTGGCACACGTTACAGCAGCTGTGGGATCATGGCACACAAGGCAGGCAGCCATGCACGTCCAGTCGCACGCAGTGGCAGGCCTCGGCGCACACCAAGGGCCAACTCATCGAAACCTATGTGCCATTTCACTTTTTTTCCCATGCCATGGGTCTTTTGGGTTTGCCTACCATGCCCGCTCATTGTCTACTGCCCCTCTGTGTGGCCCCTCAAAAACCACCTAGGTAGTGGCACCCCCCTCCCTCAAGGTAGCTCTCATGCTCTTTGCCCCTTTCCAGAAGGAGACATGACCCCCCCAAAAAATATATCGTTCTATTTTTTGAGCTTCAAATATCCAAATCAAATGAAACTTGGTATGAAATTAAGGAAAAATCCAAAGATTATTTTCATATGAAAATCATAGTTTTCTGATGAATATTTATTTTTTTTATAAATTTTTTAATATTAAAAAACATATTAAATTCAAAAAACTTTGAAAAACCCATTTTAATGTATTTTTCTGAAAACTGAATTTCTGATGTCTTCCAAAGGTTGATAAAATGTTCTGACAAAATATTGGACCATTCCAACATATTTTGATGTTTTTTAATATTTTATGATTGAAACATTACGACAAATACCCAAAAAATGGAAATGCGGGGTTTAAGTGAAAATGATTGTACTTTGGGTGCCAAATAGCCAATTGCAAGGCTTTTCTAACCCAAAGGGATGTTTTGTACAACATGATTTAAAGACCCAAACTATGTTGTGCGGGCATGGCCTTGGAGTATGCAGCCGAAGACCGTAAAGGAGCCTCTGTTGCATGGGCTATGGGGACCACGGCAGCACCCAAGTGTGAGCCATGTGTGTGCGGCTATGTGTAACCTTACGCTCGCCATGTGCTGAAATGCCCGTGGCATGTGCGGCCATACCAGCCATCATGAACGACGCATGGGAGGCCATGCCAGCGAACTTGCACGCGGTAGTGCAGCCATAGGCGATGCATGTGCGACCACGCAACGCAACCTTACACGCGGCAGTGCAGCTGTGCCTACAACCTCATGCGTGGCACTTTCGGTAAATCCTGAAACCAAGCGCGCGGCGAGGCAGCGATGGGCATGGTACATGCAGCTATGCATGCGACCAGGGGGCGGTGTGGAGCAACCCACGCAACCTTGCGAGTGGTAGGGCAGCCAGGGGAACGGCATGTGCGGCCATGCCAGCAACCTTGTGCTCATTAGTGCAGCCAAACGTGCGGTAAATGCGGCGTGGAATGTAACATTGGGCACAGCTGTGCAGCCATTTGTGTGGCATGTGCGGCCACGCACGAAACCATGTTCGAGGCTTGTATGTGGAAGTGAGCACGGGTAGCAGCCCAAAGCACGCTGCCCGTAGCCTTATGCGGCCGTGCCTACCGAGCACCCTTTCCCACAGCAATGTGTGTCGTTGCCTGCCACCTTACGCGTGGTGTGCACCCTTACCCCCAGCCATGTGCACACGGTAGCCTGCACCCCTGCTCTCGATAGTGGAGCTTTACCCGCAACCGTGCCCGAGGATGTGTGCAACCATGTGTGCGCTATTGCGGCCACGCCCACATCCATGTGCACGACAGCTTGCCTCGACGCCAGCAGCCTTGCCCGCGCTAGTGCAACCTTTCCTGTAGTGATGCCTACACCTTGTGCGTCCATGCCAGTTGCCTTCAGCGTGGTAGTGCAGCCATGCCTGCCACCATGCATGCACATTGTGCGGCCCTGCGTGTGGTACTGCCGCCTTGTGCACTACCTTCATATGCACTCAGGCACCCTTAGGGGGGCACGCGTAGGCATTGTCATGGGCACGTATATTTGTACACTTACGGCATTCAAGAGCACAATTAGACGACACTTGGGCTACACTTGGGTGCACGCATAGACACACTTATTCAACACTTACGGGCATGTATAGGCACATTTAAGGTGACACTTGGGGTATTCAAGGGCATACACAGGCACACTTGGATGCACACTTAGGCAACAGTAGTGGGCATGCATGGGCACAGTTAGGCAACACTTGGGCCATTCATTGTGCACATGTAGTCAACACTTGGGGTGTTGTGTGGCCATTCACTGTGTAAACGTGGGCACACGTAGTCAACACTTAGGGGCACGCGTAGGCAAACACTTGGGCCATTCAAGAGCACGTTGTCACTGCTTTAGACCTTTCTAAGCAACCATGCCAGCAATTAGCACTTCCACTAGTGCTAAGTCAGCCTAACCACCCTCCTTAAGGGACTAGGGAAGAGAAGAAGTGAACACAAGAGTGAGTTTGAGAAGAATGAACTTGTATAGCACTAGAGAACTCTTGAGTACAAGGCTTGAGAACTCACTTGCTTGGTTGAACACTCTTGGTTGGTCCTTGGTTAGTGCCTTTGCAAAATGAGGCAATACCTACCCCAAGTTACGATGGATGGCTAAGATATTTACAAATATCCTCCATCCAACGGTTGGGGAGGAAACTAGAAGCTTCCCACCTCCTTAGCGGAGCTCTAGAAATCTCTCCCAGAATATCGCCTGTGAATATCTTCTACAAATATCTACAGTAAAATATCTATTATTACTACACCTTTGTAAAAAACTCTAGAACTTGGACCTTACTTAGCCCAACGTCCTAAGTCCATGGGATTGGTGAGCTTTCCTCCTGGGGCAATCCCTAAACCAATGTAGTACATCACATAGGAATCACTTGTCTCTAGGCTTGAACCGATTCCTCTTATCACGCTTGTGCCTTAGTGCCTCTCCTTTAGAGATGTCATGAGACGTAGTGGCTTCCCTCACCGCTGTCCTCCTACTCTTCCCATACTTCTTCTCCAATGCGAGCTTCCACCTTATCCAACTCCTTTACATACTTGAGCATTGAAGGTGGCAACCATCTCCTCTTGGTTACTTACTATGGTGTTGAGAGCACCTTGTATGGACCCCTTGAGCTCCCCCATCTGGCCATCAAGCTCCTCTCCACTTTTCCACATGGCCTTTGAGTTCCTCCTCACTTTTCTCCATGACATTCAGCTACCACTTTACCTCGCCCAATACTTGCTCCCCTTGAGCTAAGTGGCCCCATAGCGACGCCAAAGTTGATGGACTTGCCTTCACTCCTTCGTTGCTTACTTGTGTAGGTGTTGGTCTCTATTCCACGTTTAGCTCGCCTGCCTCATATCCCACAAGCTTGGCTCCTTGCAACTCAAGCTCGACCCCACAATCACACCTTAGACCTTTCTAAGAGACTCCGCTCTTAGCACTCCCACTAGCACTAAGTCAGCCTAACCACCCTCCTTAAGGGACTTGGGAAGAGAAGAAGTGAACACAAGAGTAAGTTCAAGAAGAATGAACTTGTATTGCACTAGAGAGCTCTTGAGTACAAGGCTTGAGAACTCACTTGCTCGGTTGAACACTCTTGAATGGTCCTTGGTGAGTGTCTTTGCCAAATGAGGCAACACCTATTTACAAACGCCCTCCATCCAACGGTCAGGGAGGAAACTAGAAGCTTCCCACCTCCTTAGTGGATAACTCTAGAAATCTCTCCTAAAATACCTCCTATAAATATCTTCTAGAAATATCTACAATAAAATTATCTAGAGTTGCTACACCTTTGTAGAAAAATCTTGAACTTGGACCTTACTTAGCCCAATGGCCTAAGTCCATGGGCCTTTTTTGGGCAGGTCGTGACAACATGTACACTTAGTGGCACTCAATGTGCACGCATAGGCACACTTCACATGGGCAACACGCATAACCATACTCAGGCAACCGTTGGGGCAGTTAAAACTTAGGGGCATACCTGGGGCCACACGTGGACAATCCTAGCCTCAGG
>JAJSZK010000299.1:0-14009 GCA_022985045.1 Macadamia tetraphylla | reverse complement strand
TTTTATTATTATTATTTTTAAATCTACATGTTTAAAACTCATACAATTCGTTTTTCCTTTTTTCACCGTTCTACATTTTTTTGACTTTTTTTTTTACCGTTTTGTTTAGAATTTTCACCATTTAAAACCCATACCGTCCTTTTTTTTTTTGTCATTCCTATTTTTGCTAACTATGGTCACAACTCAGGGGTGTCAATTTCAGGCCCGACCTGATATGCATGACCGAACCCGACCAAGACCAGCCCGATTAATTAGCCGGCAATTTTATTAGTCAATCGTTTTTGGTGCATGGTGTAAGCTCGATTGGCCCCCGACCGGCTGACCGATTAATAGCTAGACTCAGCACAACATATTTAGCCCAACCCTTTATATGTATATTTTGATTTTTTTTTTTTTTTTTGGTAGAATAATTATATGTTGATACTTTTATCAATTATTGAATATACTTAAGTGTAAAGTCTTTCTAAATTGTTGATGATTTAATAAGTATATTAAAATTTCTGAAATCTAAGATAATTAAAGCCCCTCTAGGGCTTTAATGGTGCATTAGCCTATTTAAGGCCCGATCACATCCCGATTAGTAGAAGCCCAGTTAAAACTCGAAACCCGATAGAGACCGACTTATTCCTTAAATAGGCAAATCACCGTCCAAGGGTATAGACCCACCTAGGTTAAAGCCCGACCAAGACCAGCCCGATTAGTAAGCCGGCAATTTTATTAGTTGATCGTTCTGGGTGCATGGCGTAAGCTCGATGGGCGCCATTGGCTCGAACGACAAAGCTCAACTCAACACGACATATTTCGCCAACCCATTATATGTATATTTGATTTTTTTTTTGTTTTGGTAGAATAAATTATTGAATGTACTTAAGTATAAAGTCTTTCTAAATTGTTGATGATTTAATAAGTATATTAAAATTTCTGAAATGTAAGATAATTAAAGCCCCTCTAAGGCTTTAATGGTGCATTAGCCTGTTTAAGGCCTGATCACAATTACATTTTAACTTCTTGATTGGACCTATCGAGCCATCTTCTTCACTCATCATCACCAAACTTCAGCCATATTGGTCTTGCACCGATGGTCGAGGTTGAGTGACTCGCTTCCGTCATGAGTGTGAAAACACCGCAGAAGAATTGGCCCATGTCACACCTAAATTGTGAATTCGAAACGATCCTTCAATTCTTGCAAACCCTAAAACCACCACCACACTATTTAGAACTAATTAAAGATCGCACAAGGAAGTTAAATGAAGATCGACACACGTAATCTAGCGAATAGATTTCCCATTTTTATTGGACTTGAAGATGTCCGATCGCTTATCGTGGAATGCCTCAGAAACCCGATTACCGATCGGGAGAAGTAAAATTGACGTAATCCAAACTCGCTCAACTTGGTCCTATATTGAAGATTGAAAAGTTAATTCAGGTTTTTCTTATTAGAAAGTGAAAACGAGAATTGTACCTGAAATCGACGCGAGATAGAGGAAATCATACGAAGACCACTGTTGATCGTCGGCAATATTCTCGTGCAACCGTAGGCGTGGTTGTCCCGCATCCCTGATTTCTTTATTGATCAAGAAATGCTCATACTGCGATTCCAATTCTAAGCGTAATTAAGCCATCGGTTAATAGTAGTTAGAGCAGAGGAGTTGAGTTGAATTACCTTCGCCATGGCCTTCGAAAGTATCAACCAATGTTCAAACGCTTCTTGTGAAATTTTGTCCATTCAATCCTCAAGAGCATCGAGCCCATCCTCGATATCAAAGAACTCCACGAACCATCGGTGACTATTCAATGATGCTTCTCCGGTTCCTTCACGGCCTTGAATTAGAGAACTTGATCAATAAGAAAGAATTACCCCAAAAATAAAAGAATTCATTGCAAGTCGGAACCCAGATAGAAACCATACCGCCGAAACCTTCGAACATTTCTGTTGCTGCCAAAAACCCCGCTGGTCCAACCTACACAAACACAGACGACGGAGGCCCGGAGCTTAGTCCGGGGTTATTCCTCCGACGCTCAAATCAGGGTCGGCGGCACAGTTTAATAAGTGGGTAATGGTGAGGGTCTCAGCACTTACCTTCCCCTTTCTTCCGTGCTTCCTTATATAGCTCTTCGGCCTTAGGGTTTTCTCCTCTTCCTCTTAGAGTCCTACTCGAATCGCCAACCTTCGGGAAATATTCTCATGCGACGTGATCCCGTGATTCTGGACGTGCTCGTGATTGGCGTGCTCGAGTGTGAGTGGTTTCTTGGGGCCTTCGTCCGTGAGGACACGTGTCCCAGAAGGACACGTGTCATTGCCCCCACCGAGAGGTTATTTTGGCTATATCAGAGCCCCTTACTTCCACTAGGAGCTTCTTCCGTGGGAGTAACCATCTTCTGAGGTTGACTTGTTCCCTTGGTCTTGGCATTACCAGTGACTAAGGCTTTGGGGTCGATCGAGAGAAAGACCTTTGGCCGCTTCGGATCGGCTTTACTGAGCCCCCTGTCGAAGGTGGGACCTTTGGTCACACCCCGGATTTGCCGAGCCCCCTGCCGAGGGAGGGGCCCTCGGTCAGGTCCGTTCGGCTTTGGCCGAGCCCCAAACCGAAGGAGGGACCCTCGGTCAGTGCTTCGGCTTTGGCCAACTCCCAACCGAAGGAGGGACCCTCGGTCAGTCTGTCGGCTTTGGCGAACTCCCAACCAAGGAGGGACCTCGGTCAGTCCGCTCGGCTTTGGCCGAACTCCCAACCGAAGGAGGGACCCTCGGTCAGTCTGCTCGGCTTTGGCCGAACTCCCAACCAAGGAGGGACCCTTGTCCAGTCCGTTCGCTTTGGCCGAACTCCCAACCAAGGAGAGACCCCACAGTCCGTTCGCCTTGGCGAACTCCCAACCGAGGAGGGACCCTCGTCAGTCCGTCGGCTTTGGCCGAACTCCCAACAAGGAGAGACCCTCGTCAGTCCGCTCGGCTTGGCCGAGCCCCAAACCAAGGAGGGACCTCGGTCAGTCCGTCGGCTTTGGCCGAACTCCCAACCAAGGAGGGACCTCGGTCAGTCCGCTCGGCCTGGCCAACTCCCACCAAGGAGGGACCTTGTCAGTCCGCTCTTGGCCAACTCCCAACCGAAGGAGGGACCTCGACAGTCCGTCGGCTTGGCCAACTCCCAACCGGCGAGACTTGGTCAGGTCCGCTCGCCTTCGCCAACTCCCAACCGAAGGAGGGACCTCGTCAGTCCGCTCGGCCTTAGCGAACTCCCAACCGAAGGAGGGACCTCGGTCAGTCTGCTCGGCTTTGGCCGAACTCCCAACCGAGGAGGGACCTCGGTCAGTCCGCTCGGCTTTGGCCGAACTCCCAACCAAGGTAAGATCGCCTGCTAGGCCCTAGGTCCGTCGGCACAAACCTCGAGGCTTCAGACCGCGTGGCGGTGCCATTAATGCTCGAAGTCGCACGCCATTCCTCCATCTATATAATGTGGGGGCCATTTGTGGGGCAACCTTTCTTTTTTTCCTTCGGAGAGCTCACCTTCGGCCTCGGATCCCCTTCTAGCCTCGTCCTCTTCTTCCCTAGATTAGCAACAAGTAAGTGATGTCTTCCTCGTCGGGCTACAGCCCATCGTCCCGCGAGAGGTCAAGACCAAGACGTAGGTATAGGAGTCCTGGGGAAGTCCGAGGGATGTCCTCGGACTCCACCGACTCTCCCTCCTCCCGCGACTCATCGTCAGCGGCCTCACCGTCGGGGTCCAAGGGTGGCTCCAATGGTGAGGAGTTCAGGGAGAGGGTGCTCGACGCCCGAGCCTGCACAGGAGCCCTAGAAGTTGAGGCCCTAAGATCGCTCCACGATGGACGAACCAGAATGGAGGAGCCGAGGGCCTCTTCGGCGCTTTGGATGCTTGAGCTCTGCACTTCCTCCGACCGAGCCAGCTATCGAACCCCGAGGAGTCAGGCTCGACAAGGAGGCCTTCAAGGCAGCCTTCGCTGCCCCTCCACCCCTTCTTTACCAAAGTGTTTCGCACTATGGGTAAGCCACCCACTAACGCCGAACGGTGCACAAGCGTTGAGCTTGCATCTTCTTCGTCGCACAAGAGGCCTCTCTCCTTCGGCTCTTCATAACCTGTTCTTCTTCAGCCTGTAAGGGACTTACGGGCTGGTACTATTTTTGCCCCGAAGGACCTTCGCCCCGGGTTACTCACTTCCATCCATGGATGGAAGGAAAAGTACTTCTTTGTGAAGTCGACCGAGGGGGTGCCCTTCGGCACGGTCTGGGACATCCCGACCTTAGATGGAACTCCACCGCCCTATTCGGGCGACGCGAGTCGCTGGCGATGGCGGGCGGTGGGAAAGGGTTTGTTCCCCGAGGCCGACCCCCTCAAGTCCGACGCCATCCTTTCAAGTTCGGGCTTACCCCGGTGAGTTAGGCTAGACTGGCCTTCTTCCTTCGAGTGTCGGTCCTTCGACTAATATCTCTTGTTTCTTCTTACAGCAAGTTACTGAGCCGAGGCTAAGGCCGCCGCCGCAAGACAAGCCAAGATAAAGGAAGCTAAGGCCCCGACGCCCCAAGCAGCGGCCCAAGGGGAAAGGGAAAGGCGGGCCTGGCTCTCCGAGACCCCAAGAAGAGGCCCTAGGTGGGGGGGGTCGATCGCCGAGGCTGTCCAAGCCCTTGCTGCTCCTAGAGACGGTGCTCAAGACCCTTCGTCCGCCACTGCCTCCCGAGGCCTGAAGGTCTCTTCGATGAGGGCTGAGGTGGGGTTCATCCCACAATGGTCGGTGAAGGAAGACGACACTGGCCGGCTTGACGGTTGCCGAGAGTTGGTGACGGGAGTCTTCCCGAGACGCCACCAAGCCTGTCAAGGGACGGCGGCACTGATCACCCGGCGGCATCTTCATGGCGGGGTAAGCTTGGTCCTCCTTCTCCTTGGTCTTCCCGCCTCTTGATACTTGTACTATATATGTATATGCTTTTTATTTCGACCTTCAAGGTTCGTGTAGGCTCGTAACGATGGGGTCCCCGGTGACCCGGCCGAGGCCATGTGTCGGGAGCTTGAAGCCCGAGAGGGAGAAGATCCCCCAGAGAACGAGCGCTCCACCCTCCTTGAGAAGGTGGAGCACTGGAGAAGGACTTAGCCCAGAGCGCCGAGAGTACGATCGAAGCCTGAGTTGAAGTCGCAAATGAGGCTCGCCTGAAGCCGAGGCCCGAGGGTCGAGAAGCACCGATCCTCCGAGGCCTTCAAGGAGGAGATCAAGAACGCCATCGCCTGGGTACACAATGGGTGCTACCGAGGTCCGAGATTGGGTCCCGGCCCCACCCCGGGTTTCTTTGCGCATAGCCGCCTCATCTTTGAGGACGACGATGTGGAGGCGGTGCCATCGGCCACGGAGGTTGCCGACGCCGACGGTGGAGGCGGCAGCGAGGAAGGCGAGATCCAGCTGCAGAGGGAAGTCCCTCCCCCCCGGGGTCGGGGGTTCGACCAGAGGCAATCCCTGCCAAAGACGAGGCCGTGAATCCGACGGGCGCTCCTTAAGGTAGCCTCGGCTCTCAGCGCAGGCTACCCCCCTCCTCATGTAACTAGCCTTCGGGTTTTTTTGTAGTCTTTTGCCTTCGGCCAGATGTAATTAGCCTTCGGCCTTATTTAGTCCTTTGCCTCGCTTTGTATGTAACTAGCCTTGGGCCCTTTTTTGTAGTCTTTTGCCTTCGGCTTCATATGAATGCAATCGTTTTTTTCCAACTGCGCTTAATGATTTTTGGGTTTCTAGTAGTTGCAGAGGGCCGATACCCTAGTTGTCCTTTAGCTTATTTCGATACTTGGCCGAGGGTCGACTGTTAGTATGTCCGACGTTAACCGACCCTATTATCACTTGCAATATTTTACTAAGTGTTTTCCCTCCCGACCAAGGGTTCACCAAGGTCGAGGGTTCACCGAAGGCCCCCTTCAATGGTCAATCTCAAGCAATCCATCAGGTGTCCCTTTCGGCTCCAAATTAAGGATCTATTAGTTGCTAGGTTTCACCGAGGGTCATCCACAAGAAATCGCATTTAGGCCGCCTCGCTGTTACTAGCAATTTTTACTAAGTGTTGTCCTCTCGCCGAGCAAGGCTTTACCGAAGGTCGACCGTCCGATAGTCCAATCACCGAATCACCAAAGGTACCATCGGCTTTAGTCAAGGGTCTGTTGATGCTACCCTTCGTCAGCCCTGTTCGGCCATGGCCGAACTCGACCCGAAGTGATTGAGCCTCCAAGGTGTGAACCTTCACCATCCGTCCTCGTGGTTTCAACCGGAGGATCCTCGCTGCCGTGAAACCAGCTCTCATCTTATTCATGAATTAAATTTTATGGGTTTCAAGATGAATTACAATTTAAAAGGTTCAAGACCAATAATTGCAAAGAACTATGCACGGAAAGAACTAACAGAGCCACTTTACTACCGGTGGAATTTTCTTAGATTATCGAGTTCCACGATCGGTACCTTACTCCCCCTGTAGTCTCTAGGTGGTAGGACCTCGGTCAGAACCTCGAGACTCGAGGCCCTTTCCCCACCCTTGGGTCTAGTTTCCCCTTGATGCCTTGGGTCCGACACTTCATCTTCTTCCGAGGACAAGGTCACCCGCCTAAACTCGCTTCTTCCGGACTTTGTGTTGTAGTCCTCGGCACCTCCGCTGGTAGAGCGACCCTTTTCCCTCGTGAAGCTTCTCCGTTTCGCCAAGAGGTCCAAATTTGCCCGAGTCCTTCGCATTTTCGCCTTCGTTGTAGTACCAACCATGGGTAATAGCCCCTATCTCCATCGGGAGTACACAGCGACGTTAAATGAAGGGTGTTTCTCCGGTAGCTAACCTCTCAGCAGCGGTAGGCCCATAGTATGTAGTGAAAACTCGTCCCCATAGTCCTTGGCATCATCTAGCCTCTTTTTTATCCCTTGAGTAATGTACGTTGGTTACTCGCTTGCCCATTGGTCGAGGGATACCCGACGGAGGTTTTCCGTGGTTGATGCCGAGGGCTTCATGTAACGCGTCAAGGTTGGATTGGCAACCGAGCCATTATCCAGAATTCACGCACTGGGATTCCGAATCAGATACCACCGCCTTTGAAGAAGTCCCTTATGTTCTTTCTCTATCGTGTTAGGGCTTCGCTTCCGCCCTTTTCGTGAAGTAGTCGATCGCCACCACCACAAACTTCCTTTGTCTCGCGGCCAAAGGGGGAACGGGCCCACGTATGTCCATCCCCACATGGCTAACGGTATGGCAGAAAAGGACGACATGCTCGGTAGAATGTAGCCTAGGCACGGGCAACATCCGCACTTGACGATTTCCACCAAAGGCTTCCGCTCCTTCCTCATTGTCGGCCAAGACAGCCCCGCCTTAGTACATTGTGAGCCAGGCCCGGCTCCAAGGTGTTGGCACATATCCCTTCATGCACTTTCTCGCTCCCATCACCATCGGACAATCCAGCACTTGAGGTATGGTGAGGTAAACCCTATCTTGTACAACGTGTCATCCTTCAGAAAAAGCGGCCGCCCTCATTCTTACTTTTCTTGCTTCCCTTGTTCTCTGAGCTTCCTCCTTGAGGTATTCTATTATGACGCCCATCCACTGCTGTTTTCGCCTACGGGTAACACTGTGGGGTTTCGATGCTCGCTGTGGTAGTATCAAGTACACCGCTGCCAAGTTCCGTGAAGTCGAAGTGGCCACCGTGATAAGCAAGGCTCAGGCTTAGCATTCTCTTCTCGTGACACCTGCTTACCTCAAATTCCTTGAAAGTCCTGACCTTTCTCGTGACTGGGTTCAAGTATTCGCCATCCTTCGCTCTTTGGCCTCAGATTCGCCATTTACTTGCCGCACCACGAGTTGGGAGTCGCTATTCACTACCAGCCTTCACCATCAAAGCCCGAGCAGACACTTTGGCTATTATCGCTTCAGACTGGCTTCTGTTGGAGGCGCCAAGTCGAACCGGGGCGACTCTACTTTGAAGCCTTCGGGCTTACCAAGACACCCAGCGCCACTTCCATCGCATGGAAGCCCCATCTACATACAAGGTCCAAGGCTCATCTGCGTCCCTCGCAGACCCCCGCAGTCATCTGGGATCGCTGCTCGCTATGAAGTTCATGAGGGCCTGCTTTAATTGCAGTTTTTCGTTGTACCGATGTCAAACCCTCCTAGCTCTATGGCCCTTTATTAGGACGGACATATCCCCATGATTTTCTTCAGAGGTCGGTCAAGGAGTACGACACCCAGATGTGACCAAAATACGGCCTCTTGCCGCCATCACGAGGGCGATCCCACTTTCTCCGCTTTCGATCTTATCTCGATCAAAAGGGTTCGACCGACGAGTATATTGGCCGTTGTTGCTTTCCTTCCTCTTTCACAAGACGGGCCACAAGAACCCGACATAAGAAGGTACAAATTGAGGACATCTCCAAAGGTTCGCTTTGTCAAGTAAAAGCGGTAAATACTCCTTCAATTGCTCGAAAGATCTTTCGACTCTCCCACTCGAACTTTTAGCCCCTTTCGCCTTGAAGAAAGGAAGGCATCTATCGGCGATCGAGACATGAATCTTCCGAGGGCGGCTACCCCCGCAGCCTGGGACTTGCTTTACGCCTGGGTGACCTCATGTCCCAACGGCTTGTATTTTGCCCGGGGTTGGCTTGATTCTCTTCTCAAATGATGAAGCCGAGGAATTTCCCCCGGACTCCAAGGCACACTTTGCTGGTTCAGCTTCATGCCGCATCATCGAGCACTTGGAACGCCTCTCCCAAGTCTTGATGTGTCTTTCACCTTCGGCTTTTCACGAGCATGTCGCCCACGACACTTCCATGGTCTTGCCGATCACCCCTTTGAAAACTTTGTTCACCAACCTTGATAGGTGGCCCCGGTTTTAGTCCGAAAGGCATGACCTCATAGCAAGACAACCTCTTTCGTTTATGAAGGAGGTTTTGACATCCGCCGCCATCTTGATTTGGTTGTACCGAGTATGCATCCATGAAACTCACCAGACCCCGGGTGGCGCCGATGAGCGTGTCTATCTTTGGGGTATGCGCCTTGGGGCGGGCCTTATTCGTCGGTGAAGTCGATGCGATCCTCCACTTCCCGCTTGCCTTCGACCATCACCACGTTAGATATCCACCCGGTAATGAATCTTACGGATGGCCCGGGGCCTTCAGAACTTTTCTACTTCCTCATCTATCTTCTTCGCTTTTGGGCTTAACGCTTCTTCCTCCGCTGCACCGCTTCTTCATTGGGCTAACGCTCAGTGATGTTCTATTACCTCTTGGCCGATTCCGGCATGTCCGACGCCCCCAAAAGGGAATACCCCTGTTGTTCAGAGGAATGAGATGAGCCTTCTTGTCAAGGCCTTGGCATGGTAGCCCCAATCTGGAATTGCCGGGTGTTGTCTCCTTCTTCAGCTTCAACTTGCACCAAGTCTTCGGCCGGCTCTCCCCGTTGATAACTGGCCTCATCACGTAAATCCTCTATTGGGAGCGTCTCACCCGCCTTTTCTTTTCCCCAGAGGGTAGTGGCGTAACATCTTCGGGACGTCTCCTGATCACCCCGACACTCCCCGACGCCATTCTTGGTCGGGAACTTCATTTTGAGATGGGGGGTGGAGACGATGGCCTTTAACAGATTCAACCCGACTCTTCCTAGTATGGCATTATACGCTGATGTAATGCTCACTACCAGGAAGTTGATCATCACCGTCGCCTGGCGATCTCCGGTGCTAGCTCGAACCGGCAGCTCTATCGACCCTTCCACCTTCACCGGGGTGCCAGAGAATCCCTGCAGCGGGTGTTCAACCTTTTTTAACTTTCCTTCGTCGAGGCCCATCTTCCGGAAAGCTTCGAGGAACAGGATATCAGCTGAGCTGCCGTTATCCACTAAGATCCTCTTTACTTTGCAATCTCCTATAGTCATGGCGATGACCAAGGCATCACATGGGTCCTGTACCTTCCGATCATCGCCGAGAAGGAGATGACCATCCCGCCTTTGCCTTTTTGTTCACCATTGCCACATGTACGCTCCTCGCGAGGCCTTCGCTTCCGGCAGAGACCGAACTCTCCCGGCCGGGCCTCCACAGATGGTTGCTATAACTCTTGTTGGGCTCTTGTTCTCCTCCCGAGGCAAGGCCCATCTTCCTCTCGTGTCCGTTCCTCCGCCGTTTTGATTTCTTCATGGCGAGCCCCTCTTTCATACCGAAGCTCCACCATCTCTCCGACGGTTATCTCCGCCGCTGGCTCTTCGAGCCACCCTCTTTCTCCCGGCCTAAAAATCGCCTAAGTATCCCTTCGATCATTCCTCTATCTCCCCTTGAGATGCCAGATTCCTGTCAGGGCCCGTGGTCTCGTGGAAGTGGGGGATTCATCCACATTGCGCTCTTTCGATGCCCCCTTCATCTTACCTCGCCACTTCATGGCCCCGCATCCGGAGAATCTTTTATCTGCATTAACACCTCTCGCTTCGTTCAGGGTGCATACCTCTCAAACTTCCTTGGATCGGGGTCTGATCAAGGCCGGACTTTCGTTTTTCCTTCTTCGATGGGTTTATCATCAACCCTAAGGGCCTCTTCCGCCGCTCCTTTCGACTTCTTCATCCGCTCGAGGGTTTCTCCATCCGATATACTTATCGATCGCGCCAAAATTTCGCCGATTCTAGGCGATGCTTCGCCAGGACCTCTTCAATTCCTTTGTCCTTGACGCCACCTAGCGGCGTGAACTCCTCCTTGGGGTCTAGGCCCCCGATGGTGATCTTTTCTTGTTGGAATCGCTTCATGTAATTCCGCATATTTCCTTTTTGCGCTTGACGTTGGTTAGGTTCAACGAGTCTTCGGAGGGTGGCTACTAGAAAACCCTTCACGAAGAAGTAACTCAGTCTAAGTCGTGGATCGACTTCCCCGGTAGTCGGTTATCCCAACCACTACCGCCACCAACGCCAATGGGAGGGCCCACACATGATATTTTCCGAGACGCATGGAATTGTATGGCAACCTTAAAGCCTTCCAAGTGATCGACGGGTCCCCACATTATAGGTGTCATACTTGGCAAAGGAACCGGGACCGAGCGGTCCCTCATGACCTCGCCCCTAAGGTAGAATTGGAGGTCGGGCTCATGATTCCCCGGGTTTTCGCCACCTTCCGATCTCGGCCCTTCGTTCTAAGATCATCCTCTTTAATCCCGAGTCCTGACCTCTGCTTGTCCCTTGGTGCTGATCCCCATGGTCTCCGGCCCCGTCAGGCCTTATTTCAGGCGGACTCTCCTTGCTCGGCTTCGAGGATCACGGCCTGCGCCGATCCTGCATCGCTTCGGTCTTTTTCGAGCCCTCTCAAACCGGACGGGTATCTGGGTGCTCCCGGTCTTATGGGAGATGCTTTGGACACCTCCTCATAGTCTCGCCATCCGTCATATTTATTCTAGAGGTTCGAATCGCCCCTCACGCATCGTGGCCGGGGAGGCTGATGGTCGCGCCTTCCCAGATCGAATACCCAAAGGATCACGTATCCGATTACACTTCCCTCGCATCATGCCCCCTTTTCTCGTCTGTCTCGGCCGAGGGAGGAAGCTCCCTAAAGGTTCTTCCCCATGTCTATGTTGGACGCCGCCTCGCCCTTCTTCGGTTGTAGGTTCTCCCCACCATTACCTTCGCTCCTACGACGGCGCCTAATCAGTCGCCAAAACCCTCCCCGGTCCAACCTACACAAACACAGACGATGGAGGCCCGAGTTAGTCCGGTTATTCCTCCGACGCCAAATCGTGGTCGGCCAGCTTAATAAGTGGGTAATGGTGAGGGTCTCAACACTTACCTTCCCTCTTCCGTGCTTCCTTATATAGCTCTTCGCCTTAGGGTTTTTCTCCTTTTTCCCCTCTTAGAGTCCTACTCAATACGCCCAACCTTCCGGGGAATATTCTCATGCAGACGCGTGATCCCGGATTCTGGACGGTTTGATTGAGCGTGCTCGAGTGTGAGTGGTTTCTTGGGGCTTGTCATGAGGACACGGGTCCCAAAGAAGGACACATGTCATTGCCCCCACCGAGAGGTTATTTTGGCTATATCAATTTCTTTAACCATTCTTGAAGACACCTTCAAATCCAAATTAGTAACTATAAGACCATGATCATAGTCATGGAAATCCCATGAATGTATATTCAGCCAGATGGCCATGCCATCGATAAGGCCATCCCAACCGAGGATCGGTGGGACTAACCAGTATCAGTGGGAATTGTCAGTTTTCAAATCTGCTTGTGTTGTTCCGATTGCTTTGAACGCCGCTTCGATCCGGCGCTCAAAGCGATACGAACAACACAAACAGATTTAAGAGGTCGAACATTACGCGATATGGGAACAACACAAAAAGATCCCTCCGGCAACCTCTTCATCTCTATCGACCACACCGGTCCAACACTTCTAAATCTACACAACCCTCATTTCACTCACGTGTGTGGGTACCAAGTAAGAAATAGAGTTCGTAGGAGTCGTAGTCGTGTTGCGGTGGCATAAATAACCCATGCTTCCATTGTGGAAGGGCATCAAATTGCTGGTTCCTACCTGGATCGAGGATCCATCTCCGAGGTCCAAGAAATGAATCAATTTGCAGTTCTGCCGAGAAGAAGAAGAAGAAGAATTCGGGGAGAGTACTACGGCTCTAAAGATTTGGCCCTCAAGAATCCAAGATTGCTTTTGGCTCTCCAGTGTTGACTCGACATGGAATAAATATATAAAATATGGAACAAAGAAATAAATCTGCCTGCCTCCTACTCAATTGAAAGATGAAACCGTCCAAGTCTAAACAAAGCGATCACCGCGCACCCTTAAACCCGATAAATTTGGCAGGCAATTTAAAGTCACGCCCAGTTGCTCACGGCCCATTCTCATCATCCCAAGCTACCTATCTATACACTCCATTGCCGAGCCCACGGCCCTCGCAGCCCTCCCCATTGGCGCGGGATTTTCCCAAGTCATGCAAGACTCCCCTTTCCCGGGCCGGTGGTAGGCAAAAAACCAAAGGAATTTTGGGTGTTTTCTTGGGGAAGAGGTGCCACCATCGCTTGGTTCCCACTAGTGGGACCAATGAAAATTCCTTCCCCCCGATCGTGGTTCCCTGACTATCACCACTTCCCTTATAAGCTTGATTTTTTATGCTTTGCCACTATCCCTTGTTATTAACATATTTTAAGTTTGGTGGGCCCATAAGAGGATCGATAAGGTTTTCAACCGGGTTCTACATCACATTTTAGGGTTTGCTCAGCTCCCAATAAAATCCATTTTCTATAAGAAACTACAACAAGGAAAAAAGGGCGTAAATGCGTAAGATACTACCCAAAAGATGAAGAAGAAGAAGAAGTTGCACATCATGTACCTCAAAACATTCATTGCAAGCTTGAATTTTTAGAAAAATTTCTCTGAAATCCCTACATGCACAATGCAAGTAAGAATTTGTAATGATGCAAGACATCATGTGCGTGGAATTGAAACAACAAACCCTTGCATCTTTCAAATGGCCAAGTGGTGAATAACAACTTGAATTCTTGGTTTGAGAAATTCTCTCGCCATCCATGCTTCGTGGCATGCTTCAGCCTAACTTTTTCTTCTTATTTTAGATGTACTTTGTTATGTGCCTAAAGGTGAGGGAACAAAAACATGGTTATAAAATAAATAAAATGGTTTATTCAAGTTGAGCTAAGACATATGCTTCATAAGAATAAGATGGTGGATACTTGCCGAAATTCTATTCATTAGGTATTGAATGCAAACAAATAGATACCATTTCACAAGAAAATCCCCAAATATGTTTCTTCCTCAACCATCGGATGCACTTCTAATTTTGGCAACCCTTTCCATCCATCTTAAAGGCCTTAGAATGAGTTGCAACCAGGTATGATCACCCTAAACCAGGTTGTGAATTGTTGTTAATTAGGGTTAATGATTGACTAGTCTAGATCTTTGTAGGCTATTGGTTCCCCCGTGTAATTAGATAGCCATTTGGGGGGAGAGAGCACTACGCCTCATGAAACTAATCAAGTACTTCCCAATTCTAAACTAAGCCATAAGTAAA
>JAJSZK010000298.1:0-15831 GCA_022985045.1 Macadamia tetraphylla | reverse complement strand
TATACAATCAAGGCATAGGGTGAGATCTAATGCCTCAAGTATCGCAATGGATACCTTCAATCCTATCAGAAATTTCTTGCCATTTTTTACCCATTTTGGGGGTAAAGTAGAATAAGGCCTAAACTGTGATACTTAAGGATAGACTTGCTTTTGAGTCAAGGCCGAGAACCCCCTAGTGGTCTCTAAAGCTACAGGGTAGTAGTTTGCAAAACAACCCTTGAATTGTTCTCGGGGGGGGTTTCCCCGGGTTAGCAAATATTATTTTTGAGACTTGCCATGGAGTTGGCCTCATTTTTAAAACCCGTAACCCCCGAAAATAATCCTTTGAGCATCGCACTCAATCACTTCAAATATCTTCTCAATCTTTGATCCATCGATCCTACAAAAAGGGCCTCCCACCTTAGTGAATGTAGGTGGTGGGTTTTTTTGAATGACTCCACTACTTTGTGGTAGGGCCCAAAAAAAAATATGGTGCATACACAATGACCCCGTAAGGAGGATCGTATGGAGGTGTACCATGAGGTAGTATGGGTGGTGTACCTCTAACTTGATTCGGGGGTTGATGCTGTGGTGTACTCCAACCTATTCCCAAACCCCCTTTCCCCCTTGACTTAAGGAATATCTCCCGAGGAGGGTGCCCTAGTAGTGCAACATCCAGCTATTACATACCAATAAATCCATCTTTCGAGAATAAATGGAGTTCCCCGATTCATTGTTGAATCAAGTTTACACCCCCGGGTAAGTATTGGTGGAGGATTAGGAAGTGTACCCATGGGTGGATGCTCATGAGCCACATTGATAAGTTGTCTTTGAGGTTGTGGGTTAGATGTTCCCCATAGGTTGAGGCCTCCTATTGATTGGTGGCCTACCAACGTTTTGTAGCCGAGGTACACCTGTTAACCCTTAGATCTAGTGCATACCACCTAGTGTCCGATTTGCATAAAATTTATATTTTTAGTATTACAACTTATTACACAATTGTTTTTAGTCAACTGGGACTTCCATCCCAAAACAATCAATAAATGTGCACATAATAATTCAAACTCCAAATTTATATTTCATTAAGTGTCGGCCTAAATCTCCCATATAAACTCATAGTTTTTCAAAATTACCATTAAACCCACCAATAAAAACCATGTAGGACCCAGGTGAGTCGCCTTTTTGCCAAAATCGAGGGTAAGAGGGTTTTGGCAAATAACCCCATTTTCACCCCCAGAGTTACCGAGGTACGTTTAAAAGGGGGTTTTAAAATTTTTTCCCCCATTTTCTCTCCTTCCTCTTATATGGACTCAGTTTTTTCCTGCATTCCTCATGACTCCCCCATCAAATCGAAACGATCCACTCAAGTTTGCCTTCACCACTCCATTTTTAAGGTAAGGTCCTAACCCTTTTCTTCTAAAAATTTTCTGTTTTTTCTTTTATATGGAAAATCGCCAATGGGGTTGGGGTTTTGGTTTTCCTTATTCTCCATGATAAACATTATATGCTATTGTAGAGCTTAGCTTTAAGTTTCCAATTAGTTTAATCCCAAATGGAACTTTGGGGATTTTCCTTTTGTGCCCTAGACAACAATTTTGGAGTTTTCCAGCCTTTTCTTATCTGTTTATTTTAGCATCCACATTATGATTTTCCCTTGTTCTCATTGCAATGTTAGGCTTCTCTTGTGTTCAATAACGCCTTTGCAACTTACCCCAATTTGGATGGTATAAAAATTTAAATTTTATATGATTTGCCCAAACAAAGAGGGCAACAACATTGGGGAAAATTATACCTAGCCATATCTTAAACCCTTTTGTTTACATTTAAATCATGAGTCTTCAAGCATATTGGAATCATCATTAGTTGTTTCCTTTGAATGTAAACCTTCCATTTGGCTAGATTCCAAAATTTGAATTTCTACTTGGTTGGTATACTTATTTGGGATCCTTTAATTTCTTATTTTAAACCCAAATATATGCTATCTCTTGTTTAATCTAGTATGGTATCTCGATTCTCTTGAAAGGATCTATTCATTGTATACACTTTGACTTTTCACATCAAGACCACATCTCACTTGGGTCATTGTAACCCAAACCACACATGCATTATCTCATTCATCACTTTGCATCCCCTTTGGGTTTGCTTGGTGATTTCCATCACCATAATCCTTCATATCCATGTTTTTTTAGCTGATTTAGGACCATTTAATGATTTGTAAAATACCATTTAGATCACCTTTCCTAAAATTTTTCCCCATATGTCGTTATAGCTCATTCTATTCATCTCTTTGATTCCATTTCTACTATCCGCCCTTTTGACATTCCTTATACTTTGACTTATTATTTTACTTCCTATACTTATCTCTTTTTAAAAATTTTTAGGATGCCACCAAGAAGTGGAAAGGGAAACCCAGAGAGCAATAAAGGAAGAGAAAACTTCCAAGGCTGGAAGGAGAGGGGATCTAGATCTTCGCCCCATCACCATCTAGGGAATGGGAGGACTCATCCACTATGATGAGATGGTCTTCTATAAAACGATTATTATGGAGTACCTTCCATTCACTACCGTGATTTTGGGAAAAGTAGGTGATTGTGGGGCACTTTTCTGATTCATCTTTTGGGAGAGGTTTTCCCTTAGTTGGGAGTCCATACTCAACATTGCCCCCACCATGTGGATTTGGTGAAGAGGTTCACTACAACCAAGAGGCCATGGAGGGGAGGGGAGTTCCCCAAACCAAGATAGTGAAGGGTGTAGAGATCATCCACTGGGAAGTTTGGGGTAGATTTTAGGATCTCTTTAGGGGCATTCACTACTACAATCCCCCCGACTGGAGGCATAGGCCCACCGATGAGTCGGACATGGGGGAGCACACCCGGAGGTGATTAGTGGTTCACCAAAAGGCTTGCACCCCAGTTGTATTTTCTCCCGAGGGTAGGGTATTTCGGTTGGGCGCCAACCTAGCTCCTAGGAGTGGTCCCAATCGTAGGTTTCATGCCCACCTATCTAGCCGCTTGCCGCATCCCCCTTGAGGGAAATGTCCCTAGACTATCCCCCCCCACTTTATGTTGAGGTCTATGCATCACCATGCCCATCCCGAGGATGTTAGCTACCCAGGCGGGGTTTTTCCCGAGTCTTCGAGTATTTCATAGTAAACCCTTTTCTAAGGAGGAGGGATGGGCCCCAAAGGACAAGTTCTCGCTAGGAATTTGGGGAATGAACCGTGACTTGATGGTAGAGCCTGGCAGAGGAGCAGGAGGGGGGGGCCCCCATGGAAGGATGAGCTTCAAAGATGATGGGAGTCACTGCACTGGAGGAGATCAGAGGGGGGTTTGGAGGAGGTCCCTTGGGATACTGGGCGGGACCTGCCCATGGAGTCGGTTCCGATCGGGGAGCTAGTGGCTAAATGCCTAGTGTTTCCCAAAACAGACTTTAGCTCCCCCCCCGGAGAGGCACCCCCCCAGGGATATCCTATCGAGTTGTGGTCCCCGAGAGGGGTTGGGCTGCTTAGAGGTCAGCTTGAGGGGAAGCCAGGGAGCGGAGTTTTTAGGAGGGTGGAGGAGAACACCAAGAGAAAGCTCTAGATGGGAGGCTTTAAGAGAGGGAGTCCAAGTTTCAATGACTTCCCGATATGTACCACTTTCTAGGGTGATCTCCCAGATTTTCGGTACAAAGGAGAGAGTGCCCCTCCATGATCGATTCACTCATTGGGACACGATCTGGGATCGATTCCGGTCTACTTGGGAGAGCCTTTCATGTCTCTAGCGATGACTCCAACTTCAAACTACTATTTTGGTTTGGGTGGCCATTCCCCCTTTTGACCCTCTACTTATCATTCACGTCTCTTTTCATCTTTTTTTTAAAACCTTGAGTATTTTGGGTTTAAAGTTGATTTTCCCCGCCTAACTTATGTGATCGAACTAGTATAATTTTAAGAAATGATAGCACCCGCATTCATTTTGTAATTTATTCCATTGGTGTACTTAAAGTTTGAATTGGTCTTGATAGAAATTGTAAATTTCAATGGTTTGCTTATATTAAATGTGGTTTGATGGTCACCACACGGTTCCATATATTATTATTATCTTATTATTCTTGTTGTTATGGGTTTTTTATGTTTGAAAATTTTGGTTTTCATTTTAAGCATTATGTTGCTGAAATTTTGTAAAAATTTACTACCAAGTGAATTCCATTATGACAATTCCAAAACCAGATTCATAATAACAATGCATGCACGCCATGAATGCATTGGTTATAAATTTTACATTTAAATTTAAGGTTTTTAAAATTTTAAGGTTTTTATCTTCACCCACCCTGCACCTATTATAGTTTCTATAGGGTCTAAAAAGATATCAGGGGCCCGGGAGCATCAATGCTCGATCCCACCCTTGTCACCCCCTTTTAGATAAGATCAAAAGGGGGAAAGTTAACACCGCTAACTCAAAAACTTGGATGCAATGAAAGAATCGTGATACATCTACTATGTCACACCCGCTCACATGAATGGGGCCCCGGACCAAAATTAACACCTTTAAACCCCAAACTCGCCAGATCATCGACATGATTCCACCACAAAATACACACAACTAATATAAACTCATTAGATCGCAGAAGACTAATTTTTCCCCCAATAATCCCATAATACTTGATCCCCGGATAGTGATACAATAATTATAAAATTTGGGCCAAGGCATGATATTTACACAAAAGAATAAAATTCAAATATCAAGTACATAAGGAAATCCCCCAAAAACAATCAGAACCATGCCTTTAATGGGAGCTCACCATGGGTTGAGCCCACAAAGATCATGTAGTAGAGCTTAGATGGGCCTGTATGGAGTCAAGAGGGCCTCAAAGGTGGAGCTCACCCCCGAATCCGCCCGAAGACAGCCTCACATGAGAAACAAGGGCCCCGTTTTAACTCTTCAGGGTCCACCCCCTTCTTCAGAAACTCGACGGGGACCCCCCCCATGCTCCCGATGTATGACTTGCAAAATCATCTAAAAGGGCGATACGGATGAGCTCACTAGCTCAAGAAGAAAGATGGACCACGCAGCACCACACATCACAACACGCCATATGCACTAGATGCCATGCCATACATTTTAAATCACATCCACCTAAGCAACATTACTAAGTCCCGGTTTTAGTGCTACTACAACCACAAGGCGCGATACCCGACGATGAACTCCTCCGAACCCATGGGGCTATCGGAGAAGGCCCACCGTGAGTACTCAGTAAAGAAAAGCCGCCCATGGGCTTCAAAAAATGTAAATGATCGAAAAAAAGGGTTTGGACTAATTTAAAAGAAAAGACGATTGACCTCTTGAATGTACCACTTGCCGATCGCCCTACATGCCCCTCAAGCGTTAGTCAACCCCAAAGGACCACAACCCATACCGTTTCCCCCAAATGATAACCCAACACCTTAACCCCTTGGGAAGGGTCGAGACGGATGGTGAAAACCTAACACCGCATGCTCCTATATGACAATAGTACGAAAGGCCACCGTGTCCCATTCCACGGGCCACCAATGCCTTGCTCCAAGCCGCCCACGAAACTAGTCTATCAATGCAATATGCACAATGATGCCCACATTCAACATATAAACATCTCATTCAATTGGATTTGAAAGTAAACATAGCACATATGCACATCAATGTGGGGGATGACTAGACAAATAGCATATTCATGATGGCATGACTAGACTAGATATATTTAAATGAATGCCAAACAATGCCTTGAAACAAGGCCCTCTCCCCACTTACTTGAAGCGCATAAGGATTCTCATTCGCATGTGAGATCCCCAATCGGGTAGGATTTGGTGAACATAACATAATTGAGCGGGTTAGTATCACCATTTTAGGAGAAAAATTAATGAACCATGTCAAAATCGTGTTAGAACGTCAAAGAAGGTCACACGCCCGATTTGGGTCCAATCGAACGTAAGGATCACCCGGGCCACAGGGGTGGGTCGGGGGTAGCCCGCCCATCGCCTCCCACCGTTGGGACCGGGTAGGGGCCCACCGGTTTTCCCCGGTTGGGCGGGGGTCCTAGGACCGGGTGGGATGGCCCGGTTCCTCCCCAGGGGCCCGATGGCCCCCGCTTCTCGTGGGGTGCCCACAAAGGGGGGCCCCCTTGCCCCCCACGGCTTGGGGAAACACCCGTTTTCTTCCCATTTACTCCATTCTTTGGGGAATCAAATGGGTTTTTCCCCACCCATTCTTCACACCTTCAAGGTCCTATAGGATGGTTCTAACCTAGATCTAGGTTAGATTCAAGTGATGGGAAACCATCTTACCTTCTTTGCTCAAGAACAACCTCAAACCTCCAAATCACTTCAAACTCACAATGCTCCTTCTCCCTTTGTCAATATCTCTTCTAATCCTTCAAGATCAACACGTAAATCATCTATTAAACCTTAGATTCATCATTTCAAAGGGATTTACAAGATCTCAAGAAACCATACTGAATAAAGGGTTTAAAGTTGGGTATGGTGAATGTTCAAAACCCAACTTTGCTTACCTCTAACGAGATCTAGATTTGGGAGATCACTCCCGGGCCGGAATGGGGAGATCGAGCCCCCCGCTGAAATCCATCTTTTCCTCTTCCTTCTTTTCCTTCTTCCCCTTTTCTCTCCTCTTTACTATCCTCACCAACGAGGGGTGACATAAATGGAAAGAAAAAAAACATAAAGCTTTATATACAATTTAATTATGAATAGTAAGGGTGGGTCACAGTGGGTGGGGTGCACCCACCGTCCCACCAGGGCCAAAACTTGGGATTTTGAGGTTCCCCCGGGACTAACCCCACCCGCATACGATGTAGCATAGGATATACCTTAAAATACGGATATAATACCTATTTTATCAAGACATGGCCTTATGGTAGGTGCATGTACCCCTTTGGGCATCCTGCCCTTTTCCATGGCTCGGACTTGTTGGCCCACCGGTTTAAGGTCCCCCGTGCATCATAGCCATAAGGAACCCGCCTAATTCTCCGCTGGGTTTCCCCGCATGAATAAACCGTTCAACCGTGAAATCGACGGCTTAAGAAGCAAGGTATTACATTACCCCTTCCAAAAATTTCCTCCTAAATTAGACCGGTTGAAAAAAAAGATGAGGGTATTGGGCTTTCATTTCATCCTCTACCTCTCAAGATGCTTCTTAAAGGGAATGATCACCCATCGCACCTTTACATAGGAAATGGACCCCATGGGGTTTTCACCTTCCGTCCAAAATTTCAGGGTCGCTCAGATAGGTCATATCGCCTTCTAGGTTTTTCGTCCCACGGGAGTACATGAGATGGATCATGCACGATTTCTTCAAAGATGGATACATGGAATATATTGTGAACACCCCCAAGTGAAGGTGGGAGCAAGCATGTAGGCAATCGAGCCAACTGGGGATAAGATCTCAAATGGTCCAATGTATCTTGGGCTCAACTTCCCTTTCGGAAACCTTTGAAAACCCTTTTAGTAGGAGAGATCTTGAGAAATACCTTTTCCCCCGGCTGAAATTGAATTTTTTCCGGGTGTCCGGATAGCTCTTTTGACAGATCGAGCGCTTTTAACCGCTTCTAATAACGCCGATTTTGTCACAAGTCATTTGGATCATCTCGTCCTAACATTCGACGCTCACCTACCTCATCCCAATAGAAAGGAGTCCGCACTTTCGCCATATAACCCCTTTAAGGGAGCCATCCCAATTGTAGCTTGGTAACCTTTTATATGCAAACCCATAAGAGGTATATATTCCCCCAACCGCCACTATCTCCATTGTACATGCTCGAGCATGTCTTCTAATTTTCAGATGGTTCGCGACGGACCATCCGTCGGGTGAAAATTTTACCAAATTAAAAGGGATCCCAAGGCACCGTAAGTTTTTCCCAAAAATCGAAGTGAACCTGGGTCCCTATTCAAACAATGCTCATCGGCACCCCATGTAAACGCACATGTTGTCCATGTAAAGTTGTGCTAGTTTGGTCATGGAGAACTTGGTCTTGATAGGAACAAAATGAGGCCTTGGTGTATCCAATCACCCATATCGCGGCCCATTCCTTAGGTGTATTTGGGAGTCCTGAAAGTCCATTGTAACCCTTTTCCCACTTCCATTCGCACGGGGGGAAGGGTACCATAAGGTCGATGCCTCTCATTTTTCTGCATGTAAGACAAGTCGCCACATACAAAGCTATGGTGACTTTCATGTTTGGCCACCAAGAATTTGTTTGAGGTCTTGTACATTTTGGTATTTCCCGGTGAAGTGAGTATCAGAGCTATGTGCTTCTCGACTATCTTGTCTTGTATATCCAAATCAGGGGGCACACAACTGTCCTCAAACATCAATGCCCCATCACCGCTAAAGAAAAACTGGTCGTCATGGTTTGATTTGAACCTTAACTCGATCCGCGCAATTCGGATCCAAAGGTTGCTTCATTATCACCTCTTGCCTAATTGCCGGATGCACCAGAGCCGCGGATAAACCCAACCATTTGGTTTTCCCAGCTTGAGGTTCAAGCTCTAAGGTTGCCCTTAAACAAGAGGGTTTCATCCATTAGCATCGCTTCTTGCACGAGTGGTGGCCCGATCGCTATTGAGAGTGACAAGGTCTTCCACCAATGCATCTCGCCACTACATTTGCCTTCCCGGGATGATATAATATCGCAGCCATAATCCTTCATGAGTTCAAGCCATCTTCCCCGCCTCATGTTCGACCCTTTGGGGGTGAAGAAGTATTTGTGTTTTTGTGATCACGATATCTCACACTTCTCCCATACAAATAATTTCGCCAGATCTTAAGGGCAAAATGATCCATAGTTCCAAGTCATGAGTGGGGTAGTTCTTCCATACTCCTTTAGTTGTCGGATGCATCCCTTATTCCCTTTCCCGCTGCATGAGAACACAACCAAGCCAAATTTGGAAGCATCGGTATAGATTGTCATTCCCCCTATGCCTTCGGAATAGTCACAGGGCAATCACCAACCTTTCTTTAAATTTCCCCGGAAGCTCTTCTCACATTCCCCCCCCATTCAATTTACCCCCTTTTAGTCAACTTGGTCATTGGTCAGATTGAGAAAATTTCGATGAAGCACGGAAATTCCAGCCAAACCCAAGAAGCTTCTAATTTAAAAAATTTTGGGGCTTTCCCATTCCACTATCGCTTTCCCCTTTAAAGGGGATCTATTTAATTTCCCGCTTTAGACACACGGTGTGAATCCAACTTGTTCGTTTTAATCACACTTTTTTTGGGCAAACAACGTTGATCTTCAACATCGAACACCATTCTCAAGTGTTGAGTGTGTCTTGGGTCTTGGAGTATATCAAGATATCGCCAATAAAAACAAAAACCCCATTTGTCAAGCACACTCAAATACTTGATTCATTAGATCCATGAATGCCGGCATTGGTTAACCCAAATATAACACTGGGAAACCCAAAGGCCCGGACGAGTCCTAAATGCTTTTTTGGGTATATCATTGTTTTTTATCTTGAGTGATAATACCCGGGACCAAGGTCTATCTTTGAAAATATTTCCCCCTCGAATCGATCAAATAAATCATCAATGCGTAATGGATACCGTTCTTAATGGTTAGCTTATTCAACTCCCGTAATCTATGCACATATGCAAACTACCATCCTTTTTTTGACAAACAACACGGGCCCCCAAGGTGAAACATTTGGGGCAAAAAACCCCCTTTTCCAATATTTCCCCTGAATCGACCCGAATTTCCTTCAATTCAGCGGGTGCCATCCTAAACGGAGCCTTAGATACCGGAGCTGCCCGAGTCAAGTCTATGGCAACTCCAATTTCTATCGTGGTAAATCAGATCACCCGGGGAAAACATCGAAACTTTTTAACCACCTTTACCTCTTCAGGGGTGTAATCCTTGCATCAACATCAAGCACCATCCCAAGTAACCATGACATCCACTTTCTAGCAATTTTACCGTTTGGGGAAAAAAGACAAGGCCCTTTCCCATTTTTTTCATGGATCTCCCCATACCAATTCTTTCCTTCCCATCTTACCCTTATCGCTTTTAAAAGACAGATCACATTAGCTCGATGAGCCGATAACCAATCCATACCCAATATAACATCAAAATTTGATATTAAACTTAATGAGTTGCGATCAAGATTCTTCCCACTAATTTCCACGGGCACGCCTATACATTTCCCTTCAATCGTAACTTCCCAAAGGGGGCATACTAACAATCATTCCATGGTCTGGGACCCCGGTGACACCCTAAGTTTCTACAAATCTCTTAGATGCGAATGAATGAGTAGCCCTAATCGACAAAAACATGGGCCCGGTATGCCCGATAGGGGTAGGATACCTAGTATAACAATGCATATAATTTCAGAGTCATAATTTAATCATAATGAATTTCTTAATTTAAATGTACCGAAACTTTTTGTACGGCCTCACTTCCCCCGATAGAGCATACATCCTTCCTCGGTTGATTCCCCGAGGTAAGGGAGGTCGGTATAGGGGTCGATCGAGGGAAAACCCGTCCGCCCGAATTTTTCGATAATGCCCATATGAATGGGTTTAAGCAATGAATAGACGACGAATGAGCGGGCCCCCCGACTTGACCCAAGATGGAGGTCGAGGGGGCCCTTTGGAGTTGTAGGTGCACACTAGTGTTCGCTAAAAGAGGTGGAACCCAACCACCAATTGGCCTAGGAGGGTAGCCGATGGCCTATAGGGTGCTTACATAGGCCTAACGTATGATCCAGTATGCCTTGGAGGAATTTCCATACCCGGGGAATGGATTTTTCTCTTCCAACCGGGGGGGGGACTGTCCCCCTTTTGCTTATCTTCCATGGTCTTTTCGAAATTAGCCATATTGCCAAATCTAAGCCCTGGCATCAAATAGAGGCTTTTGGGCCCTTTTTAGAACCTTGTCAGCTTTCTTCACCGCCCTCATATGCCTTGGGGAAAAATGGAACAAACCCCGAATTGTTTTTGGGTACTGGACAGTTTACCTCCTTGAGTTAAGGCCATGAACCCGCCTCCTTTCGGTCTCTAAATAAATGGATAATGGTTGTCCAAGAACAACTCCTTGAATGCCCCAAGTGGGTTCGATGAGCACCAAAAATATAGGCTTGAGGCTTGCCACCAAGAATTTCTCTTTCTTGAGTTGCAAACCAAAAGACAAATGAGTTTCAAAGGCCCTATGCACTCAAGCACCCAAATATCTTTCTAATTCTTAGATCCATTGATCCTTCCAAAGGATCACCCCCACCTTAGAAAATACTTAAAGTATTCCCCTTCCCGGTCAGCCGGAAGTTAGGAGCATAGGGGATAGTAGGAGTATGGAGGAGGCATCCCATATTGAGGAACACCAATGGTGGGATTGGGGGTAACTCCCACTTGTGGTCCGCTCCCCTACAAAGGGGGCCCCGGGAGTGAGTACCCGGGAGGTTGATGCTGAGAAAAGTCCAATGCGTGGAGGGCCCCAAAAATGCTTGCTGTGTCAAGCATTTGTTGTTGAAAAGCTTGTTGGGATCGAATTATTGTAGCAACACCCCCCTGTAATGACCGTGGAGGGCCGGAGGACCAAGGTGGGTCCCCATGTGCCCCCCCCACCAAGGGTCTCGGGGGTAGTGGAGGTGAGGTTTCCCCACGAGGGGGACTCGTTTTTGTGGTCGATCGACGATGAGGCCCTCGGGGTACCTCGGCATTACATGATCTGACGCCCATCGATTCTGATTGGGAACATATCACCCACCACACGTTAAACACGAGAATTTTTTTTGGGCACACAAGTTCATGCCATCACATAAGGTGGGGTATGATATTCCCAAATAACCGCACTTAATTCCAAAAACAGGAAAAGGGCCCCCAACAGATATGTCAATGGTCCCACTTGACCATAGACATTAATCATAGGAATAAAATAATTAATGAGGATCAATGTAATCATGCTAGGAGGAGAAAAGGGAAAAGAAAAGAAAAGAAATTTTTTTTTAAAAATTTTTCAAACGGAGCACCGGGTAGGGGCCGGTTGAGCCCCCGTCCTAGTGCCTAAACCCGGGGGTGGCATAAAGGGGGTAGGGGCCCGCCGTTATACCCCGCTTGCCGAACTTTTAACGGGGGCCCTCCCCCTGCTCGCTTGTCTCTTTCCCCATCTCCTTTTCTTTCTTCCTTTTTTCCCTTTGGGCGATCTTGGAGGTCTCTGGGCGTTTTACCATGAGTCTACTCATCCACTCTTTTAGAGAAGAGTCAACCCCCCTCCTTCAAGTAAGTTCCTCCTTCTTTTCTCGAATTTTGGGGTAAAAATGCATGCATAAGGTTTATTTTTGGGGTTTTTTCATATTTTTCACCATAGAATAGTATTTCCATGTGATTGTGATGCTTCTACTGTGGTCATTTGTAGTTTATAGGAATTTTATCTTTTATTTGGAAAAAACCCCAACTCGGCCCTGGGTTTTCCCAAAATTTTGGGGGCTTTTGAATTTTTACTCCTTTTCTCCAATTGATAACTCCTTGATGCATTCCATTTGATTTGTGCTAGATATGCTTTAGATTGCATGAATCATCCATTATGCTTGAACCCCCATGTATTTCCATGAAAATCCTTTTTTTGTATGGTTTTGATTTTCATCCCATACTTGTATTCATGGAACCCCATAGTCTATTTGGGTATGTTTTGCATTTTCGTGATCCCACTACTATGTCATTTCGTTTTAGTCCTATGGTTTGGTTGTTCTCCATTATGTTCGAATTTGTGCATTGGATTTGAATTCCTCATTTTATTTGTGCTTTTGCTTTGTGCCTTTTTTTTCTGTTTTGGCATGTTTCTCTGTTGTCACCTCCCGGGCATCATATCCATTAGCCCCCTATCATTTCTAGCTTGTCACCGCTCTGTTTTGATGAATTTGGTTTTGTTTTCCCCTTTAATGTCATCCTTCCTTGTCGATCACCCTATTTTTTTTTCTTCGCGGATGTCATCTCGCACCTAAAGGACCATCTTCTAGCCGACGAAGACTACCGCTTCAAAGCAAAGAGGGGAGACCAACTTTCAGCCCTCGAAAGGAGACCAGACTGCCCGGGTCCCCCCCTCAGACTATGATGAGGAGCACCCCCAAGGCAGAGGCAACCAAACCCGGGCCCAATTTCCCAATAAAGATGATGGAGAAGACCTTTAGTCGAGGACTTCCACAAGGCTCGGCTTCAGAGAGGTTCAGATTCCGACTCTATTCTTCATGTAGACCACCATGCTACAGACTAGTCCGCCGGTTCTACTACAACTTGGGTGTCGATCCAGACGGGAGTTCACCATTAGCAGCTTGGTGAAGGGGGGGACATCCATGATGGGCATTTGGCCAAGATCCCGGTATATCAAAAAATGGACACCGAATTAACCCTCCGGAGTAACCCCGGGGCCCGCTCATGAGCTCGGCGACGGACTTCATCTCAGACTATTCTGTAGAAAAGCCGCCCGAGTCCGAGACGCCTTTCTACCCGAGGTTCCCCTATTTGCCCGGTTTCCAGTTCAACCTGCTCCCGAGGAGGTCATCGGAACCGTGGGTTTCATGGGGGCTTTTTTGGCCGATCTTCACGGGGGGGAGGGAGGTGGGAGCACTTGTGCCTCCCACATCATTCTTGGACGATGGAGCACCACACTTCCCCCCCCGAGGATGGAGGATTCCCATGGTAGGACCCTCACCGGGATCTTCGAGTTTTTTGGGGGGACTTGAGGGGCAGGGGGGAAAAGACTCCCGATAGGTTTGACCGAGAAACCCTCCCGAGGATGGGTCCTGCCTCATGGATTCACCTCCAGATGGGGAGCCGAGAGGTAGGGGTAGGAGGGCTCCCCCGGAGGATGTCCACATGGAGGAGCCCAAAAGGAGGAGGATGAGGACTACGCCCCGGATGAGGAGGAGGATCATGGGTGGTGGCATCTCCGGGAGGCGCCCAGAGTCGAGAGGCCCCGGGCCCTAGTTTTTCCAGACGCAGCCTCACCACATGGAGCCCCACCCCCGGGAGTGGTGCCTACGATTCGAGGGCATGGTGTCCTCCATGGGCCTTTGCAGGAGGGCCCGGTTCAGCTACTAAGACGTTTGGGACGAGAGTGCCTGGAGGAACGACCCCGAGAGGGGCCCCCTTTGGAGGTTTCCCTTTCCCTTGGCGGGTCAGACTTGGACACCACCAAAGCTATCTCGAGTTTTTGGCCACCGAGGGAGGTACGGGGAACGGAGGTTCGACTATTACGATCAGCCCAACGCAACTCTAGGCCTCCCGAACGTGGTGATCATCGATGATGATGAATGACCAAGGAGGGCTTGGTTTCGCCCACACTACCCTTTTTAAACCTGTTTTCCCCTTTTTATAGACCTTGTTGTATATTTCATTTCTTATCATTCCTTGTATTTACGTCAGAATCGGATTCATTTATGGAATAATATATTTTTGGATAGTGGATTTTGTGGTGAATTCAGATGTGGAATACTTATGTAGTTTAATTGTGTATTTGCTACTTTTGATCATTGTTATTTCATATTATCTTGTTTATCGTATTTGTGTAAAATTTTGGAAATCGCATTTTACGCCGTTATGTCACCGAAATTTCTTTCGAAATAGTACTCTATAGGTTATATCACCAACCTAATCCCTTTTATCTATACTCACGCATGCCATGAATGCAACATATAATGAAACCCCCTTTTATACTTTCTTTCTTTGGCTTTTAATCTTTAAAGCTTTTATTTTAAACCCAAAAACCCCATTTCCTATTATAGAGTCTACGGATTCTAATGGTATGTCAGGTGGAGCGGGCATCACGCCCGATACCACTGCTTGTCACACCCGCTCAACTCGAACGGCCAATGACCAAAAGTTAACACCGGTTAACCCAAACTCGCCAGATCATCGACATCGATTCCACCACAAAGATACACACAACTAATATAAACTCATCGATAAAGGAAGACTAAGTTTTCCCCGTGAATAATCCCATAATACTTGAAAACCGGATAGTGATACAATAATTATATACATTTGGGCTCAAGGCATGATATTTACACAAAAGAATAAAATTCAAATATCAAGTACATAAGGAAATCCACCAAAACAATCAGAGTACAACTCGGCTCGATTTCAAGGTCGGAGCTCCCCTCGGCATCAAGGGTTGACCCCAAAGCTCGGCATCATGTAGTAGAGGTCACTCAGCCTCGAATTGGAGCTCAAGACGACTCAAAGGTGGAGCTCACTCGCCCTCGAACTTGGCTGTCCCAAGACACACTCTCACATGAGCAACAAGGCGTGCTTTAACCCCTTCAGGGTCCACCCCCTTCTTCAGAAACTCGATGTGGGACCACCCCATGCTCCTCGGATGTATGACCTGAAAAAATCATCTAAAAGGGCGATACGTGGGATGAGCTCACTAGCTCAGTAAGTAGAAAGATGGACCACGCAGCAGTCCACACATCACAACACGTCATATGCACTACATGCCATGCCATACATTTTAAATCACATCCACCTAAGCAACATTACTAAGTCCTCGGTTTTAGTGCTACTACAACCAAAGTGCACGTATACTCCGGCTACGAGCTGCGAACTCCCTCCCGCGATATGCCCATAGGGCTATCGGAGAAGGCCCACCGTGAGTCTCGGAAAAGTAAAGACAATGCCGTCCACTGGCTCTCAACAGAAATGTAAATGATTGAAAATAAAGGTGCTGACTAGGGAATTTAAAAGCGACGTTTGGGGCCCTCTTGAATGTACCACGGGTTACCGATCGCCCTACATGACCCGTGCTTTAAAATGTCTAACCGCCAAAAAGTGCCCCGGGACAATCACGACCACCGCTTGCCAAATGATAACCCAACACCTTAACCCCTGGGAAGGG
>JAJSZK010000297.1:0-16304 GCA_022985045.1 Macadamia tetraphylla | reverse complement strand
TTGGGGCATCCTCCTTCTTCATCTCTTCCTGGAGCTCCAACACCTCTATTTGGGCCTTCTCCTCCTCCTTCAAGGTCCATCGCCCTCTTCTCCACAGATTCGGATTTTACCTCCAGAGTCCTTGCCTTCTTCTCTATGGCCTTGACTCTGCCCGAGGTTGAGGCCAGGCTGTTATAGAGGACTTTGATGATATCATCAACCTTTCACTTCTCAACTGCAACCCTCTCAAACCTTATGGTTACCTTGATTGCCTAATTGAAGCCTTGTGGATTCTAAACAATGAGAGAAAATAAGTGGCATATGTAAGAAGAAGAAATCATTAGTTCGGCTTAGACATCTTCTGGTAGATGTTACCCACGAAGATAATGTCCCGGATGGCCTTCACACCCTTGAAGTTTGGCTGAAGCCAACCTTTCCAACTCCAGATATGAGCCACAGTCTTGTCCGTAATGGATGAATCCTTCTCGAGAAGTTTCCAAGCTAGAGGAACGGCTCGATCTACTTAGCCTCGGGACTGCTTGGGTGGAGGAGGAAGGGGAGATGACCTCTTCCTCACCTAGGTTGGTAAAGCGGGAGATGACGTCTCTTCTTCTTGCCTTCTTTCTGCTTGTCCTCCTTGTGTGGAATGGGGGAGAGTACTTTGGAAGGGTCAGTGATGCCCTTGCCTTTGTTCTTCACATCGGCCATGGACCTTGTGGTCGGCCCCTATCAACAACCCTCTTGGCCACTATCACTTTCCTCTTTTCTGCAATTGCAACGGAGAGCTTCTTCTCGATCTTCACTTCTACTGTATAGAAGGGATGATAAAAAAAAGTCTATAAAAAAAATAGAGAGAAGGTAAAAGAGAAGTTCGAGCCTAGGAATCTCTCCCTCACTAAGCTCCCACTAACGTAAGAAGGATTTGTCCTGAAGCTCACGAATGTCCACGGCCTCGCCCCCAATGCACCTCTAGACCGTTTTATGGTCCTCTTCATCAAGTGTGGGAGCTCGGTTCATCTGCTTAGGAGCCAAATCCGACCACTCACACTTGAATGGGTTCCCTGACATAGCAGCAAAGAAGAATCAACCCTTCCACCTCTTAAGGAGGGAACATATGTGAAGAATTTGATTGTGCCATAGGGCTTCTTATAATCATGTTGGTGAAGTAATAACACCTAGAATTCTTGTACTTCTTTAAAATGAAGTAAGCGAAGATGGCCACTGTCACACCCGTTCGTACAGAACTGGACCGGTGACAAGGGTTAACTCCGGTTAACCCAAACCTGCTAGGATCATCTGATACAGTATCCAACCACAACATACACACAACTAAGAAAATGTTCAACAGTTCAGTGGAAGAATTAATTTATCTGTAAATATCCCCGATATACTTGATACCCAAATTGTAATACATAGTTAAGTACATGTGGGCCCGCAGGCATGATATTTACACAAAAAGAATACAATTTACATATCAAGTACACAAAAGGGGTTGTCAAAAAAATCAAAAAGTAAACTCAGATGGAGTCACTGTGGTCCCACAAGACAACCCTCAGACGAAACCCGGGTGCGGCTCAGATTCCTCGGGGACCCACCATTCCTCCTTGGGGAATTCCACTGTGGGGCCCGACCCTTGATCCTCAGGCTGGTGACCTGCAAAATCATCTAAAAGAGGTGCACACGTGGGATGAGCTCACTAGCTAAGTAAGTGAAAAGGAGGACCACACAACAGTCCACACAACAATCACAATCATATGCACTATATGCTATGCAATCCATTTTAAATCACATCCACCTAAACAACATTACTAAGTCTTGGTTTTAGTGCTACTACAATCACAGTGCGCTTATACTCCGGGTATGAGCTTCGAACTCCATCCCGCGATACGCCCATAGGGCTGTCGGAGAAAGCCCACCGTGAGTACTCGGAAAAGTAAAGCATACCGACCACCGGCTCTCAACATCAAAGTAAATGACAGAAAATAAAGGTGCTGACACCAGCAATTTAAAAGCAGTACGATTGGCCCTCTTGATCATACCATCGGGGTTACCGACTGTCCTAATGACCAGCCGGGCATATGTCTAACCGCCACAGTGACCCGACAACCGTGACCACTGCTTCCCCCCAAATGGTAACCCAACACCTCAACCCCTGTTGGAAAGGGTCGTAGCACGGGAAGATGGTAATCCTACACCGCATGCTCCTATCTGACATAGTACGATTGCATAGTGCCTCCGCGTCCCATTCCACAGGCCACCAATGCACTCGTTTCCAAGTCGACTACGGCATCTAGTCTACTAATGCATTATGCACAATGATGTCATCATTCATCACATAATCACATCATCATTGGACATTAAGAAAATAAATATAACACACAAGTCATAATAATATGAGGATGGCTAAGTTACACATAATTCGTATGATGGCATGACTAGTCTAGATACAATTAAATGAATGCCAAACAAGCCTTAAAATAAGACCAAACGTCCTCTCCCCACTTACCTATAGTGTACAAAGACTCACGCCCGGTACGGGTGAGATCCGGTGCGAGAAGCGTAAGTTTTGGTGAACCTATCATAAGTGAATGGGGTTAGTATTTCACCACTTTGGGGTCAAAACTAACAAGATTTGATGATAAAATCATGTTTAGAATCCTAAAAGAAGGTCGTACGTCCGTTTTGGGTCCGTTCGGACGTAAAAATCATGTTGGGAGTCTCTCGGGTGGGTTGGACAACCCACTGCTTGACTCCACTATCATGACACTGCCGTCGGTAGGGCTCGTCGGTTGGCCCAAGGGCTGCTAAGACCAATGAGCGTGTTAGCCCACCAGTTGGCCGTCGGTAGGGCCCACCAGTTACCTCGCTAAGACCGACGGGACTGCTAAGACGACGGGCAAGTTGGCCCATCGGCCCGGACAGGCTGCTCGGTTGGCCCCGAGGGCTCCCTCTCAGGGTGCCTCGGGCCATTTGGCCCACCGGTCTTGCGAAAAATGTCATTTTCCCCAAAACCTTCCCCAACCTTTGGGAATCAAATGGGCTTTTCCAAACCCATTCTCCACACATTCAAAGTCTCATAAGATGGTTCTAACCTAGATCTAGGTTAGATTTAAGGGATGGAAGCCATCTTACCTTCTTTGCTCAAGAGCTCGTTCAAAAACCCCAAAATCACTTCAAATCACCAATGCTCCACCAACCGTGGAAACACTTCTTCAAATCCTTCAAAATCAACACATAAACCATCTATTAAACCTTAGATTCATCATCTCGGGGCATTCTAGATTTCAAGAAACACTACCCAAATCAAGGGTTTTACTTGGGTATGGTGAAAGTTTAGGAATATAGCCTTCGCTCACCTCTAAACGTAGATCTCGCTGGGGATCACTCTTCGCATCATAATGGGAAGATCGCCTTGCCCGCTTAAATCCATTCCTTCTTCCTCTTCCTCCCTTTCTTCTTCTCCGTTCTCTTTTCTCCCTCCTTTTCTCTCTCCTCTTTACTCTTTTCACCAACCACCCGAATGACATAAATAAAAAATGAAAAACTCATAAATGTTATTTCTACTTTCTAAAATAATTAAGTAACCACATGGGTGGGTCACTCAGGTGGGCGGATGCACCCACCTGTGACCGCCCACCTGAGGGCCAAAAATTGGCCAACAAGTGGGATTTTGATGGAATTCGACTCTCGACACGAATCTCACTCTTGGCATAAGGTATATTATACGTATGCGCTTTAGGATACGGCTATATACCTGCTTTATCCGTACATGGCCTTATGATATGTGCATGTACACGGCTTGGGTACACCCGTCTCCTCTGGCACTGACTCGGACTTGTCCGACCAACCGGTGTTCAAAGTTACCCTTGCCATTATGGTCCATAAGGAACCCGCCTTAACCCTCTCCGGTTCGGGTCCTGCATGGTTAAACCGGATCAACCGTGTAATTAGATCGGATTTAAAAAGTAGGGTATCACATTTACCCCCCCTTTCTGAAAATTTCGTCCTCGAAATTGGCGTACCTGGTTGTTCGAAAAGATGAGGGTACTTGGCTTGGATTTCATCCTCTTTCTCCCAAGATGCTTCTTCAAGTGAATGATTAGCCTATCGCACCTTTACGAAGGAAATGGAGCGGTTGCAAAGGGTTTTCACCTTTCGGTCCAAGATTTCAGCTGGCTGCTCTGTATAGGTCATATCCGCTTCTAGGTATTCTGGTCCCACGAGTAATACATGAGATGGATCATGGACATATCGTTTCAGCATGGATACATGGAATACATTATGAACATTCCCAAGTGAAGGTGGCAAAGCAAGCATGTAGGCCACTGAGCCAACCCGAGGTAAGATCTCAAATGGGCTAATGTATCTCGGGCTCAACTTCCCCTTTCTATGAAATCTTTTCAACCCTTTTGTAGGAGAGATCTTGAGAAACACCTTTTCTCCTGGCTGAAATTCAATGTCTTTCCTGCGGTTGTCCGCATAGCTCTTTTGACGTGATTGAATCCTTTCCCGAATAACATCGACCTTGTCACAAGTCATCTGTATCATTTCAGGTCCAAACATTTGGCGTTCGCCTACTTTATCCCAATACAGAGGAGTCCTGCACTTCCTACCATATAATGCCTCATACGGAGCCATCCCAATTGTAGCTTGGTAACTGTTGTTATAGGCAAACTCCATAAGGGGTATATAATCTTCCCAACTACCACACATTTCCATTGCACATGCCCTGAGCATGTCTTCCAATATCTGTATGGTTCGCTCCGACTGACCATCCGTCTGTGGGTGGAAAGCAGTACTCAAATTCAATTGTGATCCCAAGGCATGCTGGAAGCTTTTCTAAAATCTGGAAGTGAACCTTAGGTCCCTATCTGATACAATGGTCACTGGCACTCCATGCAAGCGCACTATGTTATCCATATAAAGTTGTGCTAATTTGGCCATAGAGAACTTGGTCATGATGGGAATAAAATGAGCAGTCTTAGTAAGTCGATCAATGATCACCCATATCGCATCCATTCCCTTAGGTGTGCATGGTAATCCGGTGACAAAGTCCATTGTAATCCTGTCCCACTTCCAGTCTGGTACTGGGAGTGGCTGAAGAGTACCATAAGGTCAATGCCTCTCAGTTTTTACTTTCTGGCATGTAAGACTAGTCGCCACATACAGGGCTATCGTGATTCTCATGCTTGGCCACCAGTAATTTTGTTTAAGGTCTTTATACATCTTTGTACTTCCTGGGTGGAGTGAATATTCAGAGCTGTGTGCTTCCCGCACTATCTTGTCTTGTATATCCAAATCATCGGGCACACACAATCTGCCTCGAAACAGTAATGCCCCATCGTTGGCTATAACAAAATCAGGGTCTTTCATTGTTTGATCTTGAACCTTAACTCTGATCTGCTGCAATTCAGGATCCAAAGGTTGTTTCATTATCACCTCTTATCTAATAGTCGGATGCACCTATAGAGCCGCCAGTGATACAGTCAACCATTTAAGGTTTTCTAGTTGATATTCAAGCTCTAAGGTTGCTCCTTCATATAGGAGGGTTTCATCCATTAGCGTTACTTTTTGCACGAGTGGTGGGCTGACTGCTAAATGTGAGAGTGATACAGTCTGTGCCTTCCGACTCAATGCATCTCCCACTACATTAGCCTTGCCAGGATGATACTGAATGTCGCAGTCATAGTCCTTCATGAGCTCAAGCCATCTCCTCTGCCTCATGTTCAAATCTTTCTGGGTGAAAAAGTACTTAAGGCTTTTGTGATCACTGTATATCTCGCACTTCTCCCCATACAAATAGTGTCGCCAAAACTTTAGGGAAAAAATGACTACAGCTAGTTCCAATTCATGAGTCGGGTAGTTCTTCTCATATTCCTTTAGTTGTCGGGATGCATACGCTATCACCTTACCGCGTTGCATGAGAACACAACCCAACCCAACTTTGGATGCATCAGTGTAGACTGTCATTCCACTTGTGCCTTCAGGAATGGTCAACACAGGGGCCGACACCAATCTTTTCTTCAATTCCTGAAAGCTCTTCTCACATTCCTCTACCCATTCAAATTTCACACCCTTTTTAGCTAACTTGGTCATTGGTGCTGAGATCCGAGCAAAATTCTCAATGAAGCGCCGGTAATACCCAGCCAAACTCAAGAAACTTCGAATTTCAGTAACATTCTTAGGGCTTTCCCATTCTACTACCACTTTCACCTTGTCAGGATCCACCTCGATTCTGGCCTTAGACACTACGTGTCCCAAGAATCCAACTTGCTCAAGCCAAAACTCACATTTATCGTATTTGGCAAACAATTGTTGTCCTCAGCCTCGTAATACCATCCTCAAGTGTTGAGTGTGCTCCTCTTCTGTCTTAGAGTAGATCAAGATGTCATCAATAAAAATAATTACCCATTTATTGAGGACATCGTGAAATACTCGATTCATTAAATCCATGAATGCTGCCGGTGCATTAGTTAACCCAAAAGATAACACTAGGAACTCATAGTGACCATACCGAGTCCTAAATGCCGTCTTGGGTATGTCACTACTCTTTATCTTGAGCTGATAATAGCCTGATCTAAGGTCTATCTTTAAAAATACCCTTGCACCCTGCAGTTGGTCAAACAAATCATCAATGCGTGGCAATGGGTACCGGTTCTTAATGGTTAGCTTATTCAATTCCTGGTAATCAATGCACATACGCAAGCTGCCATCCTTCTTCTTGACAAACAATACTGGGGCACCCCAAGGTGAAACACTTGGGCGAATAAACCCCTTCTCCAACAATTCTTGCAACTGCATCTGCAACTCCTTCAGTTCGGCTGGTGCCATCCGGTATGGGGCTTTAGACACTGGAGCTGCTCCAGGAACCAAGTCTATGGCAAACTCCAACTCTCTATCAGGCGGTAAATGCATCAGATCATCTGGAAAGACGTCGGGAAACTCTTTAACCACCTTTACCTCTTCTAGAGGTGTAATCCTTGCATCAACATCAAGTATCGATGCTAAGTAGCCCTAACATCCACTCTCCAACAACTTTACCTCTTGAAGGGCGGAGACGAGGACCTTTCTCGCCCGTTTCATTTTATATGCTCGGTAAACCAATTCTTTTCCTTCATCATCTGCCACCCTGATTAATTTTTCAGCACACATCACATTAGCCCGATGGGCCGATAACCAATCCATGCCCAGTATAACGTCAAAATTCTACATATTGAACTTAATAAGTTGTGCATCCAATTTCTTCCCACTGATTTCCATTGGGCACGATCCATACACCTCCTTCAACTGTGTAACTTTACCAGTAGGCATACTAACAATCATCCCATGGTCTAGGGTCCTGGGTGGCATACCAAGTTTCTCAGCAAATCTCTTAGATACGAATGAATGTGTAGCTCCTGAATTGAATAAGACATAGGCTGGTATGCCCGATATAGAAAGGACACCTAGTGTAACAATGCATATAATTTCAGCAGGTCATCAATAGATAACATAAGGAATTTCTTAAATTTAGAATGTACCTGCTACCACCTCCGTGCTGGCCTCGGCTTCCTTAGCTGATAGGGCATACATCCTTCCCTGCAGTTGATTCCCCCAAGTTAAGGGAGGTCGGTACGCAGAGGGCTGACTGGAGGGCAAGGCTGGTCTAACCTGACAGTCCTTAACATAGTGCCCATAGGAATGGCAGTTAAAGCAACGGATCTGTGATGTCGAAACTGGGGCGGGGCCCCTCTGCACTTGACCCACTGTAGATGGAGGTCGGGGCGGCCTTGGGACTGTAGGCTTCGTGCTAGTGTTTGGGCAGAAAGATGTGGAGCTCGAACCACTAGCTGGCCGAGGAGGTTAGCCATATGGCCGATAGGGCTGTCTATATGTAGGCCTAGAACTATAAGACCCACGGTATGCCTTGGAGGAGTTGCCCATGTCCGGAAATGGATTGGACCTCTTCCACAATCCTGGTGTGAGGGACCGTTCTCCCTTCTGCTTATCTTCCATGGTCTTAGCCTTCTGCACAATCTGGCCATAGTTTGTCAAATCTAAGACCTCAAGTACAGACCCAATGGATGCCTTTAGGCCCTTCATAAATCTTGCAGCCTTTTCTTCAGCTGTCCTCATATGCCTAGGGGAAAAATGGAACAAGCTCTCAAACTGCTGCTGATACTCAAGGATAGTCTTACTCCCTTGAGTTAAGGCCATAAATTCTGTCTCCTTACGGTCTCTGAAGCTACGTGGGTAATGATTGGCCAAGAACAACTCCTTGAACTGTTTCCAGGTGGGTTCCGGATGTGCGGCCAACAATATGGGCTTGGAGGCTTGCCACCAAGAGTTGGCCTCATTCTTGAGTTGTAACCCCGCACAAATAAGTTTCTGTGCTTCAGTGCACTCAGTCACCTCAAATATCTTCTCGGCTCTTGGTCCACTGTCGGCTCAGAGGATCACTTCCCACCTTAGAGAACACAGGTGGCAAGTTCCTCTTGAATGACTCCACTACCCTTGACGTATTATTCGTTGGCGGGTAATTGGGTGCATATGCCGGATAGTAAGGGTATGGAGGGGGCACCACATATGGAGGAACGTTGAAGGGTGGAATTGGAGGTGTACCTCCCACTTGTGGCCTCGTACCAGACCCTACAGGCGGGTCCTGTGGAGTAAGTATTCGGGGAGGTTGACCTGTTTGAGAAAGGTCTAGCTATTGCTGTATAATAGTCATAAATGCTTGCTGCTGCTAAAGCATTTGTTGCTGGAAAGCCTGTTGTGACTGTTGAATTATGGTAGCAACATCACCCGGAGTGATGACCGGTGGAGGGTCCGGAAGTGTAGTCACAGGTGGGTCTCCTTGTGCCACACCCTGACCAAAGGTCTCTGGGGGTTGTGGAAGTGGGGTTTGCCCCACAGAGCGGGACCTCCTAGGATTTGGTGGTCGACCGACCGAACGAGGACCACGCGAGGTACCTCATGCATTGCTTCCGGATCTAGTACGTACCATCGTATCCTTGCACTTGGACCATACCATACACCACATTGGTTAAGCACCTTAGCATTTATATCGGCATATAATCATATGCCAACATACAGGGTATTATAGTGTATGAAGGTTTTGCAACTAGCCATAAATTAATCCCGAAAATACGGTGCTAGTGCTTCAACAAGTCGGATGATGGTCGCACTCGACCGTATGGTGCTATCCACACACCCCCCTTTTTTTTTCACAGGTATATTATTATAATAATAATAAGAATAACAATAATAATAATATAATAACACCCCCACTTTTTCCTCCTTTTTTTTTTCAAGTGTTCTCTCAACCGGCGGGCTGCCATCGACGGGTAGGTTGGCCCGCCGGTCGGCCCGCCGGTCCGACCCAAGCGAAAATACGAACAGGGCTTTTAAGCCCCTATTCCTCTTTTTCTCCCATTTCTTCCTCCCTCTCTCTCTCAGGCGATTTTTTTTTAGAACTCCTTGACGCTTCCACTCGCGATCTCACTCAACGATCCGACGGGTTTTGGGAAGATTCAACTCCTCTACTTCCAAGTAAGTCTCTTCCCCATTTTTTTCTTCTTAAATGTATACTTTGGAGGTAGAAACCATACGCAGTCCTCAATCTTGAAATTTTTCCGTGTTTCTTTCCATAGAACAGTGTTTCCATGAAAATGTGATATTTGCTTTGTGATTTATCTCTAGTTTTAGGATTTACTTCTCAATTTTTGAGAGAAAACCCAACCGTGCCCTAATTTTCTCTAATTTGGGGCTTTCTTCAATGTCTGCTCTTTTCTCCCCAACTAACAACTCAAATGCAATTCCTTATGTTTGATATGTACTTGAAATGTTGTAGAGATCATGGAAAGTCACGTATGCTTAAAATCCCATTTCTTCCCATGAAAATCCACCTCTTTGTGTTGGGTTTCTTTGATTCTCTTTCCATCCCTTCATACTTGTGGATTCCTTTCACCTCAATATCATAATAGTAGATGTTTTTGCATATTCTAGATTGTAGAATGATGGTATTTCATCCATGAACATGTAAGACCTTGCTTTACTCTATTGTGAGACTTTTCATTTTTCTTAGGTTGACCTTGCACATTGAGAATTGGGGTTTTTCTATCATTCCTTACTTGTCACATTTTGATTTGCAAGACTTGGGTTTTGGGGCTTCCTCTTATTGCTCACCCATTCTTTCTCCTCTTTTCTTGCCAGGATGTCATCTCGCAAAGGTAAAGAGCCCGTATCCTCTGGCACTTGGCGTAAGACCACCGCTTCCAAACGAAAGAGTGCGGGGACTAGTTCCCCAGCCCCTCGCACAAGGCGACCCGGACCTGGCCCTATTGATCCTTCCTACTATGACAAGGAACTCTTCCATTGCTCGAGGCAAGAACCAATCGGCGTGCCTTCCTGAAGAGGTCTGTGATGATGGAGAAGACTGTGGTAGTTGACGACTTCCACAAGGTTCAACTTCAGGAGAGGTTCACCGCACTGGATTGGCAGTCCATCCTCCACATAGACCGTCCGTGCTACGAGCAGTTGATTCGTAGATTCTACTGCAACTTGGAGGTCTCCTACCAGTATGGGTAGTATACGATAACCAGCATGGTGAAGGGGGTGGACATTCAGTTGACTGTGGACACCCTGGCTAGCATTTTGGGTATTTCTTCAGCTGGGCACCGTTTCTACAGTCCTCCCAAGGGTAAGCCCGTGGGCCAGTTCATGAGTTCGGAGACACCGGACCACATCTATGAGACCATCCGTGGCAGCAGGGAGCGTCCGGATTCTGAGACATCATTTTACCCAGAGGTTCGTGTGTTTGCCCGTTTGGTCCAGTTCAACTTGCTACCCAGAGGAGGTCACCGGAACCAGGTGGGCTTTATGGCAGCCTTCTTAGCCTTCTGCATTTATAGGGCCTTAGAGGGAGGTGCTGAGCACTTGTGCTTACCTTACGTCATCCTCAAGACGATGGAGCACCATACCTCACACCCCGAGGACGGAGGGTTTCCATATGGTAGGATCCTCACTAGGATCTTTGAGTTCTTTGGGGTGGACCTGAGTGGTGAGGAGGGGAAGACTCCAGCGGACAAGTTCGACCGAGGAAACCTACTGAGGATGGGTCTCCACACACTCATGGATGTACCTCAGAGAGCAGGGGCTCAGGGAGGCAGGGACAAGGGGAATGCCCATAGGGAGGATGTTCCCATGGAGGAGGAGTCTAGTGAAGAGGATGAGGACTATGTTCCTCAGGGCGAGGAGGAGCCTCTTGACTCGAGAGGTACTGATCCTGACTTCATGAGAGCTGCAGGCCCATAGCACAGAGCCCCACCACCTGAGAGTGGGACCTTTGATTTTGAGGGCATGATGACTACCATTAGGGCCTTGAAGGAAGGGCAAGATCAACTGCTAAGGAGACTGGATGAGAGTGCTTCTAGGAAGGAAAACATCCTAGAGAGGCAGACTACTTTAGAGAATACCTTTCTCAGATTGGGTCAGGACTTGGATACAACAGCCAATGCCATTTCAGCAGATTTTGCCCGACTTCGGAGGGATGTACAGCTGGTGAACTCGAGGTTTGACTATTACGACCGTCGGCTCAACGTTAACTCTAGACCTCAGGTGAACGGAGTAGTAGTATTGGACGATGACGATGATCTTTGAGGACTTAGCTCGCCCGTCGTCACCAGCCTCTCATTTGTTTCTATGTTGTTGATTATGTATTTCTTTCTTTTCTCATTCCTTGTACTTTATCTGTAATTGGACTTATTTGTGGGGTGTTATATTTTGTTGGTGGTTTGTGGCGAATTTGTATATTTGATAACTTGTGTAGTTTAGTTGTGGTGTCATTTGTTAATTATGATCATTGATATATATATATATGTTGTTTACCAGGTGTTTGTGTGAAAATTTTTTGGAAATCTCGCTTTTACTCGTTATGTCATCAAATTTCGTTAAATTCGTATTCGATGGGTTATGACATCAATTACATAATCTTTCATTTTCTCTCATGCACGCCATGAATGCAATAACTAACTACAACTATTATTATTCCTTTCTTTCTTTGGCTTTTAACTCTTTAAAGTTTTTACATTTACCCAATCCCATTTCCTATTATAAATTCTATGGGGTCTACATGGTATGCTGTGAGTGAATAGAGCATCACGCTCTGATACCACCATTGTCACACCCTGTTCGCACAGAACCGAACCGGTGACAGGGTTAACTCCGGTTACCCAAATCTGCCAGGATCATCTGATGCAGTATCCAACCACAGCATACACACAACTAAGAAAATGTTCAACAGTTCAGCGGAAGGCTTAATTTATCTGTAAATATCCCCGATATACTTGATACCCAAATTGTAATACATAGTTAAGTACATGTGGGCCCGCAGACATGATATTTACACAAAAAGAATACAATTTACATATCAAGTACACAAAATGGGTCGTCAAAAGAATAAAAAAGTAACCCTGTATGGAGTCACTGCTGTGGTCCCACAGCATAACCCTCGCACGTACAATCCGTGCCGTGCTCATATTCCTCGAGGAATTCCACTGTGGGTCCCGACCCTTGATCCTCAGGGTGGTGACCTGCAAAATCATCTAAAAGAGATGCACACGTGGGATGAGCTCACTAGCTCAGTAAGTGAAAAAGAGGACCACACAACAGTCCACACAACAATCACAATCATATGCACTATATGCTATGCAATCCATTTTAAATCACATCCACCTAAACAACATTACTAAGTCTTGATTTTAGTGTTAGTACAACCACAGTGTGCGTATACTCCGGGTATGAGCAGCGAACTCCATCCCGCGATATGCCCATAGGGCTATCGGAGAAGGCCCACCGTGAGTACTCGAAGAAGTAAAGCATGCCGACCACCGGCTCTCAACATAAAAGTAAATGATAGAAAATAAAGGTGCTGACTCTAGCAATTTAAAAACAGTACGATTGGCCCTCTTGAACATACCATCGGGGTTACCGACTGTCCTAATGACCACGCATATGTCATGAACCACAGTGACCGACAACCGACCACGCTTCCCCCAAATGGTAACCCAGCACCTCAACCCCTATTGGGAAGGGTCATAGCACGGGAAGATGGTAATCCTACACCGCATGCTCTTGTATGACATAGTACTATTGCATAGTGCTTCCACGTCCCATTCCACGGGCCACCAATGCACTCGTTTCCAAGCCGACTATGGCATCTAGTCTACTAATGCATTATGCACAATGATGTCATCATTTATCATATAATCACATCATCATTGGACATTAAGAAAATAAACAAAACACACAAGTCATAATAATATGAGGATGGCTAAGTTACACAATTTGCATGATGGCATGACTAGTCTAGATACAATTAAATGAATGCCAAACAAGCCTTAAAATAAGGCCAAACGTCCTCTCCCCACTTACTTGTAGTGTACAAAGACTCATGCCCGGTACGGGTGAGATCCGATGCAAGAAGAGTAAGTTTTGGTAAACCAATCATAAGTGAATGGGGTTAGCATTTCACCACTTTGGGGTCAAAACTAACAAGATTTGATGACAAAATCATGTTTAGAATCCTAAAAGAAGGTCGTACGTCCGTTTTGGTTCCGTTTGGACGTAGAAATCATGTTGGGAGTCTCTTGGGTGGGTCGGACAGCCTACCTGTCTTGACCCACCAGTCATGATCGACGGGCAGGTCGGCCCACCGGTAGGGCCCGTCGATTGGCCCTGAGGGCCTGCTATGACCGATGGGCAGGTTCGCCCACCGGTAGGGCCCGCTGGTTGGCCCTGCTAAGATCGACGGGCAGGTTGGCCCGCCGATAGGTCCCATCGGTTGGCCCCGAGGGCCTGCCTTCTCAGGCGGGTGCCCTCAGGCGGGCCATTTGGCCCATCGGTCTTGAAGGGAAAATGCCATTTTCTCCGAAACCTTCCTCAACCTTTGGGGAATCAAATGGGGCTTTTCCAAACCCATTCTCTACACATTCAAAGTCTCATAAGATGGTTCTAACCTAGATCTAGGTTAGATTTAAGGGATGGAAGCCATCTTATCTTCTTTGCTCAAGAACTCGTTCAAAAACCCCAAAATCACTTCAAATCACCAATACTCCTCCAACCATGGAAACACTTCTTCAAATCCTTCAAAATCAACACATAAACCATCTATTAAACCTTAGATTCATCATCTCAAGGGGGATTTACGAGACCTCAAGAAACACTACCCAAATCAAGGGTTTTACTTGGGTATGGTGAAAGTTTAGGGAATATAGCCTTCGCTCACCTCTAAACGTAGATCTCGCTAGATCACTCTTCCGGCTGAATGAGAAGATCAAGCCTTGGCGCCGCTTAAATCCATTCCTTCTTCCTTCCTCCCCTTTCTTCTTCTCGTCTCTTTTCTCCTCCTTTCTCCTCTTTACTCTTTTCACCAACCACCAATGGCATAAATAAAAAATGAAAACTCATAAATGCTATTTATACTTTCTAAAATAACTATAACCACATGGGTGGTCACCGGGCGATGTGCCCACCGGACCACCACGAGGGTCGAAAATTGGCCAACAAGTGAAATTTTGATGGAATTCGACTCTCGACACAAATCTCACTCTCGGCATAAGGTATATTATACGTATGCGCTTTAGGATACGGCTACATACCTACTTTATCCGTACATGACCTTATGATATGTGCATGTACACGGCTTGGGTACACTCGTCTCCTCTGGCACTGACTCGGACTTGTCCGGCCAACCGGTGTTCAAAGTTACCCCTGCCATCATGGTCCATAAAGAACTCGCCTTTACCCTCTCCGGTTCGGGTCCTACATGGTTAAACCGGGCTAACCGTGTAATTAGACCGGATTTAAAAAGTAGGGTATCACAGCCACGTTGAAGGGTTGGTCAAGCTTGCTCACAAAGATATCAAACCTGAATATGATCCTCCACGAGTTAGGCATCAGCTGGCCTGATGACAAGAACCAATGGTCCAACACGTAAGTAACAATTTCAGGCATAGGGTACTAGAGGCCATTTTGAAAGCAGACCTCATATAAGACGAGTCGACCCTCTCTGCCTTGTCAGGCACTCTAAGCCTGATGTCCTCACCTATCCCATACCTTTTCTCTCTTATATCTTTTAGTGTGCCCACAGCAAGGGTGCTTTTTATAGACTTGACCTCACCACATTGCTCAACAGAGGAGGCCAAGCCCTAATCACTTTCTTCCTCAGACTCGGAACCTTCCATATCCTGTCTTAAAGATTCCTACTATCCGCAGAATTTGGACCTCACCCAAAGGACCATTTTGCATCGTAGGGCGGGTTTGACTTGGTAGCTCAAGAAATCTCAACGCCGAGGGCGTAAAGAGCCACTAGATGAACACTTAAAATCTCAATTGGGGATGACTCCACTTCTCGTCACCCTTATCGTTAAAACCCCGGTCGGATTACACGTTGACCTTTTTTAATTATGCAGACCAACCGGGGAGAGTTAGAGCGGTTCCCTATGGACTATGATGGCAAGGGTGCCCTTTAACCCCGGGTTTCGACAAGTCCGAGCTGCTAGAAGAGACGGAATACCGCCGTGTACATGCACCTATCATAAAGCCAGTAGATAAAGTAGGTATGTAGTCAGATATTAAGGTGCATACGATATTACATCAGCCCAAGGGGAGGTTCCCCGACCCCCCAATCCAAAATCCCAAGTTTTGGCCTCGGGGGTGTGGCGATCCACCCACCGAGTGACCCATCCATGTGAACTATTTAGTTATTTAAGAAGTATATATATAGCATTTATGATTTTATTTTTTTCATTTATGAAACTCGACTTTTGGGAGGATAGTAAAAGGAGAGAGAAAGGAAAGGAAAGAAGAAGAGAAGAGAAGGAAGGGGGGAAGAAAGAAGGATTTCATGCACCGAGGCCCGATCTCCCATTGGGGACCAAGAGTGATCTTCAATACTAGATCTACATTTAGAGGTAAGCAAAGTTGATTCCTTAAACATTCCCCATACCCAAGTAAAACCCTTGATTCGAGTAGGTTTTTGAGATCTTGTAAATCTTGAAATGATGAATCTAAAGTTTAATAGATGATTTATGTGTTGATCTTGAAGGATTTGAAGAAGTATTTACAAGGTTGGGGAAGCATTTGGATTTGAAGTGATTTTGGGGTTTGAAGGTTTCGAGCAAAGGGTAAGATGGCTTCCCATTCCTTAAACTAACCTAGATCTAGGTTAGAACCATCCTATGAGACTTTGAAAGTGTGAAGAAGGGGTTTTGGGAAACCCCCCTTTGAATCCCCAAAAATGGAGGAATTTGGGGGAAAAAAAAAAGGGTTTCCCCCCAAGACCG